>PVKC010000961.1:0-11701 GCA_004027635.1 Crocidura indochinensis | reverse complement strand
CTTCTCTTCTCGTCTCTCCTGAAAAATCTCCTAAGAAGGCCAAGAAAGGCCCAGCAAGAACTGTCTCCTAGAGGCTCCAGAAGAGCATGGCTTCTCTGCTTCACTTCACAGCCACGTGCTCTTTCTAACTAATAAACCCCACCATAACACACAGGAAAAACACACTACAAGCTGACAATGGGGAAACCTCGCAGGCAAACACCATGCACAGAGAATGAAGATGATATATAGCTCTGATGACCCCCCAAATGCCATATTAATATCAGATGACACAAACTTTAGACTCAGAAAAGTTGTAAAGGACAAAGATGGACACTTCATACTAATGAAGGGATATGTGCAGCACAATGAAATCACACTACTAAACATATACACACCCAATGAGAGTCCAGCAAAATATTTAATACAATTATTGACAAATTTGAAAGAGGGCATCAATAATAACACAATAATTGTGGGAAAACTCAACATGGCCCTGTCAATAGCTGAAAGGCCAACCAGACTGAAACCCAACAGAAATATACTGAAAAGAGAAATGGAAGAAGTATATATACTTCTCTTTCTTCCATATATATATATATATACATATATATGTATATGCATATATATGACACTGCATCCCCAGAAACCTGGATGGAACTTCTTCTCCAATGTACATGGATCATTCTCTAGGATAGACCACATGCTGGCACATAAAATATTCCTCCATAAAATCAAGAGTATATAAGTTTTGCAGGCTAACATCACTGACCACAAGGCTCTGAAATTAGATATGAACTATAAGGGGGAACAGAAGAAGAATTTTAACAACTGGAAAATAAACAGCCTGCTACTGAACAACCAGTGGGTTCCAAGATAAAATCAAAGAGGAAATTAAAACCTTCCTGGAAACAAATGACAATGAAGACACAAACTATCAGAATCTATGGGACACAGCAAAAGTGGTACTGAAAGCAAAATGCATAGCTTTGTAAACACATATCAGGAAGGAAGAAGAGGCATACACAAAGAGCTTAATGACACAGCTTATACAGTTAGAAAATGATAAACAAAAGGAACCAAAAATAGGGAGAAAGAAGGAAATAAAGTTTAGAACAGAGAGCTATTAAGTGAAAACCCTAACAAACAATCTGAAAGATCAATGAAAACAGACGTTGGTTATTTTAAAAAAAGAAACAAGATTGATAGACTATTGACTAAACTCACAAAGAAAGAGAGAAACTTGATAATCTGTATTAGAAATGAAAAGAGGAAGATCACTACAGATATTGCAGAGATTCAAAGGGTAATCAGAGACTACTTTGAAAAACTCTATATCACTATACCATCACTATTGAGGAAATTAAAATGGTAATCAAATATCTGTCCCAAAACAAAAGCCCAGGCCTTGGTGAATTTAATGAATTCTTTCAAACCTTTCAAGAGAAAATATTACCAATCCTGGTCAGGCTCTTCCATGAAATTGAAAAAAACAGGAACACTTTGAAACAGATTTTATAAAGCCAACATCACTTTGATACCAAAACCAGAAAGAGATGCTGCCCAAAAAGACAATTACACACCAATATCCCTGATGAACAGAGATGCAAAGATCCTCAACAAAATCATGGCAAATAGAATTCAATGCCTCATCAAGAAGATCATTCACTATGATTAATTAGGTTTTATCCCAGGAATGCAAGAATGGTTTAACTCTGTAAATCTATCAAAATAATACACAGCATCAATAACAAAAGAATAAAAATAAGTTTATAATATCAATAGACACAGAGAAAGCATTTCATAATGTCCAACATCCATACTTGATAAATATGCTCAGCAAAATGGGAATGAAAGGAACCTTTCACAATATAGTTAATGCCATCTACCACATGCCAGTGGCAAATATTATCCACAATGCAGAAAAATTAAAATTCTTTCCTCTGAATTATGGTACAAGACAATGTTGCCCTCTCTTACCACTCTTATTCATCATAGTACTAGAAGTACTTGCTATAGCAATTAGGCACAAAAAATATATCAAGGAATCCAGAGAGAAAAGGAAGAAGTCAAGCTCTCACTGTTTGCATATGACATGATACTATGCTTAGAATACCCTAAACACTGCCAAAAAGCTTCTAGAAATAATATATACATATAGCAATGTGACAGGCTACAAAATTAACACACAAAAATCAATGGCCTTTTTATAAATTCTTATTTAAGGTAGTCAATGACAAATCTTACACAGTGAAACTTAAGGTACATGGTGATAATAAATGAGGGCCTTTCCACCAGTGTTGTCTTCCCTTCATCCCTATTCCCAAGCATATATCCCTTATCACCCTCCTTTATCCCCCAGAATGCTAGTGAATCTAAAAGCATATATGTTAACCCTAATTTAAACCCTTTTATTTTTCCAGTTCCAGATATTTTTACTAGTGGTTTCTTAAAGGTTTGGAGTCAAGGGAGCACTGAAAAATAATGTTAATGTGTCAATTATCATTTGCATGCACCCACCAAAGTATGGAATTTATGGAAAGGTAAAACTTTGGCCAAAGTACAAGGAGATCCTAACACTGACATAAGACCATTTCTAGATTCCAGGCAAACTAGTTTGTCCAATCCCGGTCATTGTGTGTAGTGCCAACACAGTTATATTTTTCACAGTCTCTGTTGTTATCTCACATTTCTATATAGAAGGTCCTGGCATCTGTATATCCTACAATGAAGTCAGGATGGTACGGAGCAGAATCTAATTTCAGCTTGCAATTAATAGGCAATGCAGAAAGCCCTGTCCAGTACATAGGTCGTTGTTGTTTAAGCCATCTCAGTGTTAAGGGAAGACTCCTTTGAGTAAATCGATGTCAGAGCAACAGTAGGGTCTTCCCTGGAAGAGGATTACTTCCAGGTGATGTCATAAACAACTTTGGATGTTTCATAGATGGCTTCCCTGGTTCAGGGGTAACTGGAAAATACCCAAACCTCTGAGGCCTGTGCCAGGTCATCATGTCAATGTTCAGGGTTTGTAAGGCTCCATTGCACCACAAGATTTGTGTGTTCTTATCTCTATTAGATAAGAACTTATTTGTATGTAATGTATTTTCCATTTTAATGTGCCCATGCAAACAAGGAATAATACCACCTGGTGTTATCAGCGCATAAGAGGACCACAACAATCCCTGTGACCTGGTTCAAACATAAGAATTAAACTGAGGGACTCTATCACCAAAATTCCTTATTGAACAATTCACAACAAGATTGGTGCCTATAGGGATGTTATAACAAGTCCAACAATCCAATTGACTTGATTCTTATATAGATGTTAAATGGAGGGAGACTTCTACAAACTTCCTTAATTGACAAATAACAAAGGGAAGGAAAGATAGAGAGGGACTCTTTCATCGAAATACCTTATCAAACAGTTCACATACTGACTTCCTTATTTAACAAAAAACAAAGGGATAATAAGTGGGGAAAATAAACAATCTAAATTGAGAGAATGGGCTTAGTAGTCACCATATATGGGAACTAATCAGAAACCTAGTATATTAGCAAACACAGCTACACAGTGAAGAAAGGAAGAGGCTAAGAAGCCGCTAAGAGTGAACAAGTAGAAAAAAAAGTACTGACCTCTTCCTAGCCTGAGAGTCCATCCTCTCTCTTTTTTTTTTTTTTTTTGGTTTTTGGGCCACACCTGGCGGTGCTCAGGGGTTGCTCCTGGCTGTCTGCTCAGAAAAAGCTCCTGGCAGGCACGGGGGACCATATGGGACACCAGATTTGAATCAACCACCCTTGGTCCTGGATTGGCTGCTTGCAAGGCAAACGCCGCTGTGCTATCTCTCCAGGTTCCATCCTCTCATTTTTATTTTGAATATAAATTGTACCCCCATGCAAAGTGCTCTCCTCCCAGACTTAGAGTCTATCCTCCCATTTTTATTTTTAATATATATGGTACGCGCTGGGGCAGTAGCCCTCGTGCAGTTTTCAAAATGGAGACTAATGGAAAAAAAATACCAGTGAATGTCAACACATACACCAGTGCTGCTTCAGCCCACCCTCCACCCCTTATGCTCCCCCTTAGTGTAGGGAGACAAAGGCAGAAGGACAGAGGACCATGATAGATTCCACATGGGCTGGCAAACAGGGAAAACCTGGAATAAAGGGGAGAAATAGGGGAATGGCAGGGGGACCTGCCAAGATCCCCAGCACCCCCCAAGCTAGAGAAAAGGCCTCTGGGATGGGGTGCCCCCTAACCCCAGTACCTGGGTAGAGCTGGCCTCCAGGATCAAGGCACCAGAATTCAGCTATCTGCCCGGCCCCTCCCTTTGCTCCTCTCCCTAGTATAGAGAGGGATGGGAAGCCTGGAGACCCCTAATGGAGTCCACCTGAACCCACAGCAGGCCAGCCAAGTTGGCACTCAATGACCTTTTTATACAACAAAAATATAAAATCCCATCACAAAAGTAGTACAAGAAATAAACAGACACTTTGTCAAAGAAGAAATACAAATGGCCAATAAGCACATGAACAAATACTCTACATAACTAAATGTAAATGGAGATGCAAAACAAAACAAACAAACAAAAAAAAAACTATGTGAGACATTAGTAATGGAAATGATGCATTTGTAAAGGGGTTGTTCTTTATATGACTAAAACCCAATTACAATCATATCTGTAAACAAGGTGTTTAAATAAAGATATTAATAAAAATGAATTTCAAAAAAAGATAAAATATCCAATAAACAAAAGGGAAATAAATGCTGATGTTGGTGGCACTATGGAAAAACATAACATGACTAATAAAGATTTATAATAACTGAAATAATTTTATTTCTGTTGTTTTCTTCTTAACATACCCACCATTCTTTCACCAATGTGTTTATTTACCCATTAGTAGATCTTTCAATGTACATATCATCTAAGCATTTATCTAATATTCACTAAATTCTGGACACTGGTCTCATGATTATAAAGAAAAGAATCACAATCCTTGCTACTATTTAAGATGCTAATGCAAAAACACAATTACAAATGAAGAAAATTATGGTAATGGACCTGGTGGCTAAGTTTACTACTCTGATTCATAATATAAATATAAAACTTCCTTTGGTTCTGCCTCTTTGAAATGTTGAGGAGAATATATGGCAGATATATATTATTTTACATTCCTTTATATAGAAGCTCATGGGCTGTTTAAAATATATCCTAGAATTCCCTTGCCAAATGACGTTAAAGGCTTGCATTTTTTTGATAATAATTTTTATTTTGACCAAAGTGTATTACAAATCTTTCACAGAAATATTTTAGGTATATAGTGACATTGAATCAGAGGCATTCCTACCACCAATGTTGTCTTCCCTCCACCCCTGTTTCCAGTATGCATCCCATATCCCCCTTATGAACTCCTGGTCTGCTATTATAAGTGGACCTCTCTGTGTCTAGCTTGTTGTAGACTGGGTATTGATTATTTTCTCTTTGACTTTGGATATGTTGTTTAAGACTGATCATTTTTTGTTTCTACTTAATGTTCATAAAACTGTTTGGTATTGGTACCCTTCATTATTTCCCCCTCAATTTGACAGGCAAAAAAGTTGATTCAATTTATGTGGTTCTATATCAAGGAAAGAAAAAAAATGAAATGGGGGAAATCAAACAAGAAAAAATTTGGCAGAGTCCTTCTAGAGACAATTAATATCAAGAGAAGGGAAAAAGGAAGAAAAATGTAACAACAATACAAAAGATTATCAAACAAAAGACCCAAAAACCACCACAGCAATAAAGAAGACAACAACCATACAATAACCGTGGTTCTGAAATAAAAACAAAACAAAGCAAAAAAAAAAGAAATAAAAAGAAAAGAAAAATGGAAAAATGAAGCAAAGAAACAACAACAACAAAACCAAAAAATAAATTAATTTGTGCTTTTTTTGTGGGCACAGTAAATATTGAGGAGATTAGAAAGGGAATTCACTTGGCTTAAGAGATACAGGATTTCTCTGCCCTTAAAGTATACTGTCACGAGAATAACTACAAGCTCATTATATCTTCTTTTATTCTCCCATAGGTCCTTTTGTGGTGGCTGGAAACTTTCCGCTCCTTTGAGGATGATAAAATTAGGCCTCTGTTAGCTAGAAATCTGGTATTTGCACAGGTCAAAGAATGAAGCCTATGATTCAGTCTTTCTTTATGGTTCTAGATGTTTTGTACCATCACTGTTGTTTTAATCAGTCTTCTGTAGTTGGTGCTCTTGGTTTTTGCAAGGATTCTAGGATTAAACCTAGGATAGTTTTTCATTATGTTTCCAGAAGAACTGTTCAGTTGCAGTTGTCACAGTGTTACCTGTGGAATTAGTGATTTTGGTTGTTGTGTAGAACATAGACCAAAGCCTAGACTAGGGTCTTTTTTTATTGGTCCTAGGATAAGTTCTGCTCAGTCAAGGTTATCACAGTTAATCTTCTGTGGATATTCATCTTAGCTTTTGCACAGATCAAAGGATGACATGTCTTCTGCTTTCATCTTATTGTTAGATGGTGAGCTAAGACAACCTGCTCTTAGATCAAGTTGTTGCCATTTCCTCATTGTCAGGATGTCATATCAAAACTGGCACATGTTGGTGTCAGAGCAGTATCAAGAATGTTCCAGAAGGAATTTGGTTCCTGGAGCTGTTGGGAAGAATCAGTTCTATGTCTGAGACCTAGGGTTTGGGGTTTGGATGGATGCTGTCTACTCACCTGGTTTCTAACATGAAATATGTTCAAGATTGGAGATGCCCCTTTATTGTAAATGTATGTGTTCTTATCCTTAGTAGATAAGAGCTTATTTCTATAAGTAAAATTTCCTCCGTTTTAGTATGCATTTGCAAAAAGAAATGGTGCCATATTATATTGCTGGTGCATTTGGGGGTGGGAGTGTCAGGCTCCATCCTCTCTGTGCCCTGGTTTTGACCTGAGCTATTATCCCAGGAAAGACTATTTCTTGTAGGTTTTTGAACCAAGCAGAACTAAAACAGGTGACGTTAAGGAAGGGAAGAAAACAGAAACAATACAAATAAATAAAATATAATAAAATAAAAAGTATATATTCTCACATATATAAAGGAAAAAGATAGATAAAATCAGTTTAAAAATAAATAATAGGGGCCAGGCAGTGGCGCTGGAGGTAAGGCTCCTGCCTTGCCTGCGCTAACATAGGACGGACCACGGTTCGATCCCCCGGTTCCCCATATGGTCCCCCGTGCCTGCCAGGAGCGACTTCTGAGCGAATAGCCAGGAGTAACCCCTGAGCGTCACAGGTGTGGCCCAAAAACCAAAATAAATAAATAAAATAAAAAAATAAATAATAAGGGGAAATAATGATAAAATAATAAGGGAAAAAAGTGATGCAGATGACAACCATACATATGCAGGATAAACAGGTTTAGAGGTGTTATATAGATCTTAAGCTTATTAAAGATATATAGGCTTCCCCATTGTCTTTTGAGTTATTTTTGTGGGGGATGGAATCCAGGGCACATTTTCATCACACATCCTGGTCTTGTTGAGTTTTAGAAATAATTTGCCATAGAAAGGGCTCAGGTAGAGTTCTTGCACTGGGGATCCTTCTGGAGCTGAGTTCGGTATCAAGCAACAGTCCATATTTGGTGGTGGTGGAGGGGTGATAAGGTGATAATGAGTGCTACAGAGCAAGAGTCAGCATGAGTGTTGGTTGTAGTTTCTTGTCAGGGGACGAGATGTGGGACTGAGTGGGTGTCACTTTGCTTGGGAGCTGGGTGATGGCTTATTGGGGCAGGAGGTAGGTCTTGATACCTAAGAACTGGGGATAAAGAGCATTAATAAGGCCGGATATAGGGTTGGGATTGGGGGGTGAAGGATTGCAAGATTTCTAAAGGGGGGAGGAGGGATAATATGTAAGAGGGGCTGTATACTCTATAGGCATGGATTGTTTACAATTTTGGTTTGGTTTGGACTCACATAGAGGGGTCCTCTCTATATATATTCATGCCCACATAAAAATTTACATTAGTGATCTATTCTTAAGGTGTTTTTAGAGGTCTGACCCTAATAGGATGGGTCTGAGCTCTTAAGAACTGGTTGAATTAAGGTTAAATTGATGAACGTGAGGAAGAAGAAGAGAGGGGAGAAGGATGGATGTAGGGAGAAGAAAGAGAGAAAGGGAGATAATGGAAATGTTAATTTGCCCAAATTGTTCAATAAGTAGGTCCTGTAATATGTCTGTGGTTCACAGTTGACTTGTTCAGTGGTCTGAATAATCATATGCTTCAGGTCCTAATAGAGGACATAAACCAAAGAAGAAGGGTATCAGAGGTGTTAAATTAGGATGACCACACTTTTTAATCTAAGAGTACCTGTGGACAGAGAAGCTGAGAGATTATTTTGTACCTAGTAAGATTAAGGCATTAAAACGCATTGTTAGGAAGTGATGCTGCTGGAATCTCTGGCTTCCAATCATATTCTTCACCTGTATCTGTGTATAAGTTCCCTAAGATATTACTATAGGCCTTTGTAATAAAAGGCTAATTACATACCTGTTCACTCTAAACCATTGTTTCCATTGTTGCTGGTATCTTTACAGTAATGGATAGTCGAGGCTTTGTGTTCTTCCTTTTTCTCTTGTTTTGAGCACTGCTCCCCAGTAAATTCTGACAACTACAGTTCTTAGCTTTTCTATCCTATTAAACCATTGCACTTGTTCTTGAAGTAATGCATACATACACACATATACATATATATAGTGTAAATTCTCAATACCTCAGAAAGATGCTATCATTCTGTATTTACCCTTCATCTTCTGGCTTACTTCATTTAACATAATAATTTGAAGATCCTTCCATGTTGCTGCAAAATCCAAGATTGTATCATTTGTATCTGCTATGTAGTAGTCCATTGTGTATAAATACCACAGCATCATGATCCACACATCTCTTTTTGGGCTTCGAGGTTGGATCAAAATCTTGACTATTGTACTGAGTGCTGCAATAAATAGTGGGGTGCACACATATTTTGGGATAAATGTTCTTTCATCTTGGGGATAGATACCCAGGAGAGCTATTGCTGGGTCATCTGGCAGTTCAATTCTAAGTTTACTGAGCACTCTCCACACTGTTTTCCATAGGGATTGACCAGGCAGCATTCCCACCAACAGTAAATGAGAGTTCCTTTCTTATCACACCTCACCAACAGAGATTGTCCACATTATTTTTTATGTGAGTCATCCTCACTGGTATAAGTTGGTACTTTATTGTTGTCTTGATTTTGATTTCCCTAATGATGAGTGAAGGTGAGCATGTTTTCTTTTATCTACTGGCCATCTTTTGATCTTCCTCAGAGAAGTATCTATTCATTTATTCTCCCCAATTTTCTATGTCTTTATTTGATTTTTGGAGCCCATATTTCTGAGTGCTTTGCATATCCTAGATATCAGCCCTTAATCTGATATGTTGAGTGCAAAAAATTTTATCCCATTCCGTTAACTGTCTCCTAGTATTAAGTAAAGTTTCTTTCACCATGCAGACACTTTTTAACTTGATGTAGTCCCATTTATTTAGGTTTGATGCTAAAGTTCTTGCCATTGGCATTCTATCCTCAAAGAATTATTTGATATACAGGTCTTGGAATGTTCTGCCTATCTTTTTCTTCAATAAACTTTATATAGTTTGATCTGATTTCAAGGTCTTTAAACCATTTTGAGTTCACTTTTTTGTAAGGTGTGAGGTATGGATTAATCTTTAATTTCTTACAGCTAGTTATCCAGTAGTTCCAACACCATTTGTTGAAGAGACTGTCTTTGTTCCATTCACATTATTGGCTCTTTTGTCAAATATTAGTTTACTGTATACTTTGGAGTTTATCTCTGGATATTCTGTTCTAATACACTGGTCTGAGACTCTGTCTTTGTTCAGTACCATGCTGTTTTGATCAGTATGGCTTTATAGTAAAGATTCAGGTTAGGTAAAGTGATGCCACTCAGCTCCTTGTTTTTCAGTATGTATTAGGCTAATATGGGTCTTTTGTGGTTCCAGATATTTGATTGCTCTAAGTCCTTAAAGAATTAAAGAACAAAGTCTGGATTTGGATAGGGATTGCATTGAATCTATATAGAAGTTTAGGTAAGATAGTCATTTTGACTATGTTGATTCTACCTACCCATGAACATGGGATGCTTTTTCATTTCCTTAGGTCCTCTTCAATTTCTTTCTGAAGTGTTTTCAAGTTTTCATAGTATAGGTTTTTCACTTCTCTTGTATGGTTGATTCCTAGGTACTCAATATTTTTGGATACTATTTTAAATGGGATTGTTGCCTTAATCTCTTTCTTCTCTACCTATTTATTTGTATAGAGAAATGCTACTATCTTTTGTGTATTGCCTTTGTAGCCAGCCACTTTTCTGTATTGGTTAATTGTTTCTAGGAATTTTACTGTGAACTCTTAAGGTTTTTTTTTATGTGTATCATTATATCATCCTGCAAAAATAGATAGTTTAAATTCCTCTTTTCCTATCTGGATTATTTTGATCCCCTTCTTTTGTATGATAGCTATTGTTAGTACTTCTAAAACTATGTTGAATAAGAGTGGAGAAAGTGGGCAGTCTTACCTAGTTCCTGAGCTTAGTAGAAATGTTTTCAATTTTTGCCATTATGGATAATGTTGGCTGTAGGTTTTTTGTATACAGCTATAACTATCTCAAGAAGTTTCCTTCCAACACCATTTGCTTAGTGTTTTAAGCATGAATAGGTGTTGAATTTTGTTGAATGCCTTCTCTGTGTCGATTTATATGATCATGTGGTTTTTTTGTCTTTCTTCTTGTTTATGTGATGCATGATGTATGATGTTGATTGATTTGCATATGTTGAACCATCTTTGCATCCCTAGGATAAAACCCACTTTGTCACAGTTTATAATCTTTTTGATGTATTGTTGGATTTGGTTTGGTAATATTTTGTTGAGGATTTTGCATCTATATTCATTAATGAGATAGGTCTATAGTTTTCTTTCTTGGTGGCATCTTTGCCATTCTTGGGAATGAGTGTGATATTCACCTCATAAAAGGGGTTAGGAAGGATTCAGTCTTTTCAATGTTTTGGAAGGGTCTGAGGATCAGTGGTTGATAGAATTCACCTGTATAACCATCTGGACGTGGTCTTTTGTTCTTGCAGAGTTTCTTAATTATTTCAATTGAATTAGCTTTGATTGAACTGTTTAGGTTTTCTACATCCTCCTTGTCGAGTTTCAGAAGATGATATTTTTCCAGAAATCTGTAAGTATCTTTAGGGTTCTCTAGTGTAGCTGAGTACAGTTTTTCATAATACTCCTTCATGATGTCATGGATTTCTTGCAGTTCTTTTGTAATCTCTTCACTTTCATTTGTGATTCTATTTATTTGGGTGTTTTCCCTCTTTATTTATTTATTATTATTATTATTATTTTTTGGTGGGTCTTGCCTGCAGTTAGTCTATCTTGTTTATTCTTTCAGAAAATCAACTCTTGATCTTATTGGTTTTTTGTATTGTTTCCTTTTGCTTCTATTTGTTTATTTCTGCTCTGGTTTTTATTATTTCTTTTCTTATGTCTGAGTTCCTTTGCTGCTGTTTTTCCAAATCCTTAAGGTGTCTTTATAGACTTTTAATTTTGTCATTTTTCTGTTTCCTGCAAGTGGCCTGTATTGCTATAAGCTTCTTTCTAATTACTGCTTTTGCTGTG
>PVKC010000960.1:0-56277 GCA_004027635.1 Crocidura indochinensis | reverse complement strand
CATTGTTTGCAGACGACATGATACTCTACCTAGAAAACCCTAAAGAGTCTACCAAAAAGCTTCTAGAAATAATAGATTCATATAGCAAGGTGGCAGGCTATAAAATCAACACACAGAAATCAATGGCCTTTTTATACACTAACAATGATAGGGAAGAGAAGGAAGATAAGAAGGCAATCCCATTCACAATAGCACCACATAAAATCAAATATCTTGGAGTCAACTTGACCAAAGATATGAAGGACCTATACAAAGAAAATTATAAAGCCCTGCTCCAGGAAATAAAGGAGGATACACGGAAATGGAAACATATACCCTGCTCATGGATTGGCAGGATTAACATCATTAAAATGGCAATACTCCCCAAAGCATTATACAGATTTAATGCGATCCCTATAAAGATACCCATGACATTCTTCAAAGAAGTGGATCAAACACTAATGAAGTTCATCTGGAACAATAAACACCCTAGAATAGCTAAAGCACTCCTAGGGAAAAGGAAAATGGGAGGCATTACTTTAAACTGTACTATAAAGCAATAATTATCAAAACAGCATGGTATTGGAATAAAGACAGACCTTCAGAACAGTGGAATAGGCTTGAATTCTCAGACATTGTCCCCCAGATATACAAGTACCTAATTTTTGACAAAGGAGCAAGAAATCCTAAATGGAATAGGGAAAACCTCTTCAACAAGTGGTGCTGGCAGAACTGGTTAGCTACTTGCAAAAAAGCGAAAATAGACCCCCAGTTAACATCATGTACGAAGGTGAAATCCAAATGGATTCAAGACTTTGATATCAGATCTGATACTATAAGGTATATAGAACAACACGTCGGTAAAACGATCCATGACATCGAGACGAAGGGCATCTTCAAGGAGGAAACTACTCTTGCCAAACAAGTGGAAGCAGAGATTAACAGATGGGAATACATTAGACTGAGAAGTTTCTCCACCTCAAAAGAAATAGTGCCCAGGATACAAGAGTCACCCACCGAGTGGGAGAAACTATTCACTCAACACCCATCAGATAAGGGACTTATATCCAAAATATACAGGGCACTGACAGAAATTTACAAGAAAAAATATCTAATCCCATCAAAAAATGGGGAAAAGAAATGAACACTTGGATAAAAAAGAAATACAAATGGCTAAAAGGCACATGAAAAAATGCTCCTCATCATTAATCATCAGGGAGATGCAAATCAAAACAACGATGAGATACCACTTCACACCACAGAGATTGGCGCACATCACAAAGAATGAGAATAATCAGTGCTGGTGGGGATGTGGAGAGAAAGGAACTCTTATCCACTGCTGGTGGGAATGCCGTCTAGTCCAACCTCTATGGAAAGCAATATGGAGATTCCTCCAAAATTTGGAAATTGAGCTCCCATTCGTACCACGTATTCCACTTCTAGGGATATATCCTAAGAACACAAGAATACAATACAAAACCCCCTTCCTCACACCTATATTTATTGCAGCACTATTCATAATAGCCAGGCTCTGGAAACAACCAAGATGCCCTTCAACAGACAAATGGCTAAAGAAACTGTGGTACATATACACAATGGAATATTATGCAGCTGTCAGGAGAGATGAAGTCATGGAATTTTCTTATACATCATGTACATGGAATCTATTATGCTGAGTGAAATAAGTCAGAGGGAGAGAGATAGATGCAGAATAGTCTCACTCATCTATGGGTTTGAAGGAAAATATAAGTCATTTTTGTAACAATCCTCAGAATGAGGGAACTGAAAAGCCTTTATGGAGTACAGGTGGGGGTGGGTTGGGAGGGAGGGAGTTTTAGGACACTGGTGGTGGGAAAGTTGCATTGGTGAAGGGGGTGTTTTAAAAAAAGTTGAAAAAAATCAAAAAAGGAAGAGAAAAAAATAAGGCCTCCCAATTCTTATCACAGGTTGTGTTCTTTACACTGACTGTATAGAAAGAGGAGGTACAGTAAATGCACCCCATATACACTTCAACCCAGACCCTTGCCTGGTCTGTATTGTGAATTTGGGGACAAAAAAAAAGAAGGAAGGAAAAGGAGGGAAGAACTGGAGGTGAAGTAGAAGGTAAGGAGGACAAATGGCAAAACTTAGACACACATACAAAAAAAAAAAAAACAATGACTGTTTCTGAGCAAATGGGTTTGATCTAGGTAGATTCTAAAGGATCAGTCAGTGTCTTCGTGGTTGAGACTCACACAGAAGCTGGACAGAAAATCCGGTAGGGGCTGGCAGGTGCCTTTGGTTTGAGCAGTGATTCGGTACAGGAAGGTACCGAATTGCAGAGGAATCAAGGGGAAGTTATAATTCCAAGTTGCAAAGATACCTCAATAGATTTCCTAAGATCACCATAAAATGAGTCAATGATAATATGATTGCTTAGGTCTCATCCTGTCAGATAGAACCGCTATAAGAGAAACTGGATTGACAAGTAAACTTGCTTATTTGATACTCAAGAGAAATATTAAATAGAAGTTGGCTGTGCAGGGGAGTAGGGATGATGGTACAGCTGGTAGGATATTTGCCTTGCTAACCTGGTTTAATTCTTGTTATCCCTTAGTCACTAGTTTTCCTGAGTGCAGAAACAGCATAGTTTCACACCCTGAGCATTCACCCCAAACCAAAAAGCCCCAAGTTATTTGTATAGGCCTTAATGTGGGTTGATTAGGGTCACAAAGCCAAGGATATGTAACTTTAGGGTATGACAAAGTCTGCATGTGATGAGTGAAAGGATGAATGGGAGCATGCTGGACTGAATGTAGATTTGGTATAAAGGATGACAGTGAAGTGACACAGAGGTGGAAAAAGAAGAATTTGACTGTTGAACTATATAAAATTTCTTTGATTAAAATGGAAAACATAAAAATAAAAAGTAAATTTGAATACATATAAGATATATAAAGTAACTTACGGGGCCCGGGAGATAGCATGGAGGTAAGGCGTTTGCCTTTCATGCAAAAGGTCATCGGTTCGAATCCCTGTGCCCCATATGGTCCCCCGTGCCTGCCAGGAGCAATTTCTGAGCATGGAGCCAGGAGTAACCCCTGAGCACTGCCGGGTGTGACCCCAAAACCAAAAGAAAAAAAAAACCAACAACAAAAGTAACTTACAATTGAGGGGGGGTTTACACCCTGCAGTCCTCAGGGCTTAATCCTGGCTCTATTCTTTTTTTTAGCCACGCCCAATGATACTCAGGGGTTACACCTGGCTATGAGCTCAGAAATCGCTCCTGGCTTGGGGGGCCATATAAGATGCATCCCTGGTCAACCTTGTGCAAGGCAAATGCCCTACTGAGGTGTTATCACTCTCAGGGATCCCTCCTGGTAGAGCTATGGGGACAAAAAGAATTCCAGTGATGGAAACCTACTCAGTGGTGTGAAAAGTGTCCTGACCTCTGTACTATCACTCCTGCCTGGGTCGCTCCTTTTAATGTGTACAGATGTCTTAAAATATATGACATAAGGATAACTAGATCAATAGATAAATGGCGGGGTTCAAATGCTTTCTTTGCATGCTACAGACCTGAGTTTGATCCCCTGAACTTCATATGGCCACCCCCATCCTTACCTTCCCTCAAGAGTGACCCCTTAACACACAGCCAAGAGTAATAATCCCTGAGCAACACTGAATGAGGCCCCAAACCAAAATGTATATATAAAGACTCTAGAGACAATTAAAAACTAAAGAAAATATTTAAGGTTTGATGATGTCATTTTTCTTTTTCTTGATTTTGTATCACACCTGGTTATGAACTCAGACAAGTGCCTTACATGCTGGTTGTACTATCACTCTGTTCCCTGAATATATCATTCTAAGTAATAAGCACATATCAATAGAAATAGTAATATATTCCAGCTAAAATGACTAAATTATAAGATTTTTAATACAAAAGCATTTGGATAACACAGATTGATATACAAGTTGTAAAAATTAAAAAGTATGCTATAAGGAGCAGAGATGATCTTTTTAATTAATAAAACATATATTTATACAATGTTTACAGACCAGGGAATATGGCACCTCACATAAAATATGCTGCAAAACTGTGCATATATTTTATTTGTGGAATTAAATGCCAACATGTGAATAATAATTAATACTTGGTGATGGTGCTTGTTTTTCTGTATCTGTATTTCTTCAAATGTCCACTACCAACATACACATTTTAAATAGTAACAATTATTTGATAAAAAGTACAGAAATTCCAAAGGAAATAGTACAGAAAAATTCCAAAGGAAGGTGCAGATTGCAAAGAATTTGATAAAGTATTAGATAAACATACCAACAAACTACAGTAGACAGGGTAATCACAGTTTAAATTTTCTCTCCTGGCTACAAATAATATACTTCACACAGATCTTCAAGGCTTTTATTTCTATGTATCATTTTTATATTTAGAAAACTAATTGTAGTGTAGAACATGAGTGAACAGCAGCAAAGGGCCATCTCTTCTATGTGGATTACATGCAGTCCTCACATACATATCACTTGTTCAAACTTACCTCCCTTTCTTGAATTCCCATTATTTGGGCACTTTTTTGGAGCACAGAACAGTAAAGAATCTCTGATTTCCATATGCAGATAGGAACTTCATAGCAGACCTAGAAAAGGAAAGCTTATCTGATATAAAAGTCAATTCCCGAGCACTGGTTTTGCAACTGGCTAAGTAGGACAGGGAAAACTCGTTGATCAGTCTCCTAGATGTCCTGGAGTACCGTCCTGTAAAGGATCACCATGACAAAGCCAGTTGACCTACTACCCTCCTCAGCTCTATCCCCAAAGAATAAAACTTTGCTGGTCCAGAAAACAAGGTAGCCTCAGCCGTCACCTCCAAGGAGCAGTTCTGGTTTATTTAGTTTTGGGTATCACCTTCCCGCCTGGCTCTCATGGAGGAACATTGTCAACATACATGTTAACTGCAGAGTTAAGTACATACTGGTTAACTACAAGGGCTGTAGTAATTGCATAGCTGTTGCAGTCAGGTGATAAGCAACAGCCAAGCACCTTTAATGTGTAGCACTAGAGTCATGTAATCTATTCTGTTCTAGCAGGAATATTTCCTGCTCTATTATTTTAAATAGTCACCTGTTTGGGGAAGAGTCGAATTGTCTAAATGGTTTGCATTGTCTAAATGGAGCTAAATTTGTTTTACCCAAGGGACTGTCCTGACCTTGGGGATTTTATTAGAGGGGCAATTTCCCACACAGTGACATTGCCAAAATCATTGAAAATAGTATATCTCTAAATCTCTCCAAAAGGCAAGAGAAAAAAGGAAAGAGAAGAAAATTGTTGGGGGTGTTTATTTATTAGAAGAATGACTGTGGACAGTGGCCATGGGGATAGAGGTAGCTGAGACTGTCCTGCGTTGGTAGGAGTTGGAGGCACCAGAGAACAAGCCAGTCTGCGGATCAGCAAGTTATAGCAGAGTGAATTTAAAAGGCCTATTCAAAACGTGCCTTAAAACGGTGACTGAGAGATAGCACAGCAATTGGGGCATTTGCCCTACACGCAGCTTCTTACTTTACACGCAAGAGCAGACAGATATACACAGGTACTTGAAACAACACAGAAAGATTTATATCAATGTTCTTTCTTTTGTACTTAGGAGTTACTCCTGACAGTGCTCAGAGGCCCATATAGCATGTTAAGTATTGAATCTGGGCTAGCAGCATCCCAGGTAAGTGCCCTATCTACTGTACTACTACTCTGACTCTAACGTAATATCTTTCTCATAAACTACAGCAGGTTCATGGTCTTGGGGTCCAGATGCTGAAACATGTGTACCTGGGAAACATAGTGCTCTGACACATCTGTACCTCTAGAGTTAATCCCAGAGACATTGTGATCAGCACAAACAAAGCCAGAGGAGAAACATATTTACTTGAAAGAAGCTTTGGAGTTTACTATTAATCCACATCATGAAAATATTATAACATATTGGTCAACAAATCTTTAGTCTTTATAATTTTTATGGATAAAACCTAAAGAACTAACCAAATGAAATGTACCATGAAGTTTCTTGAAAAGATCATACAATTGGCTTAAATTTTATTTAGATATTTTTGAATGTATTCAATGTAACAAAAATTGGTATATTTTTATTTATTTTGTTACTACTAATTTGAGCAAACATAAATATTTCTAATTAGCACTTACTGTTTTTGAACACAATTATTAAAACTTATTGGACTTATTCAATTAGTTTTTAATCATTTTGATTATTGACTTGTTATTCACTGTTCACATTGTTTATTCACTTAGCTAAGCTAAGTGCATTGAAAATAGCTTCATATTCTTTGTAATATGAGTTATTGAAAGGAAGATAGGAATGTATGTGTTTTCAATCTCTATTTTCTATAGATATTCATTTATAGTTTGGTATCGAGAGGAAGAGAGAAAGGATGAAATCACCCAACTAACTTTTGCTTTAATATCTGTATGCCATAAGTTAGCACAGAGCATATAATATATAAAGTAGTTTCCATGCCGCCAAATTTAGTAGTTTTGCAAGTAACATTTATGCAACCTATTGATATTGTTTGTGCACATAGAAGGAAATGTTTTATTTACTTTTTGAGTTTTGAAAGTTCTATTACACCATGCTTATCTTGTAAGAGCAAAGTTTAGGACAACTTTGTAAAGTCAATTAGCATGGAGTTTGAAGGAAGCTCTATTTGCCATAGTGCAGAGAACAAGAGCCAGCAGGGAAATCGCAAGACTTGCCAATCGTGGGCCTTGCCATTCGAGGATGCAGAAATAAAAAATGAAACGGCCAGTCCTAGCCCCTGGGATTTCCTTTTCTCTGGGTCCAACGCTTTGGACTCCAGTCAACCCCAGCAGCTGGCATCCCAGACAAATCTTAGTAGGTCAGGTTAGAATCCTGGCCATTGCCACTCAGCCCTTCATCTGTATCCACCACACACAAGGGCCGTTTGAATGAGACTTAAGAACCAGCTCTGCCTATTCTTCATTTTGGGCAAGATTCATTTTTGTTCCTCAAAAGACAATGACTGCACTCCTTTTCCTCTCAGTTGAACTCTTGGCAACCCACAAAGAGCAGGACATCTGCCTCTGTGGTAGTAATTTCCCACTGAACTCATTTTGTTCTTACTGTACTCAATGGATCTCCAACACATTTGAAATATATTTGTAGTGCTTGAGGGATGTTTATGAATTTCATAGCTGCTCTACATGTGCTTCCACCACCGAGAGAGCTGGATATCAATTGTTGTGTCCTAATATACCAGACACTATTGCAGGGAATCCATTCAGAATATGTGTCTTTCTGTTAGCAACTCCTGAAGCAGCTTTCCTCAGCTCTTCTTCTGTATAATGGAACTACTTCTGTTTCCTTAGAGAAACATTTGATAGGATCCCAATACAAGTCATAATGACACAAGAGCTTGATGGTAAAAAATTAAATAAAATATGATACCAACCCATAGAAACATTTTAGTTCTGTGGAAAACATACCAAATTGTGACAACTATTTATTGGGGGAAAATATATTGTCCATCTACTTCATGCATGTCTCTAATAGGCCATCAACTTGTTTATTTTCTCTCAGTATATCGTATTGTCTATAAATCATGTCACTCTTTTCAATAGTTATCAGAATTCTTTGCTTTTATTACAACAGCCACTGCCATGCCTTTACTGTCACTGTGTCCTACGTTAATGATTCCAAAAGCTCTTCTTAACTGATCTTCTGGTTTCTACCCTTCTGCCTACTTACATAGCAGCAGAACGTGTAATACTTGAGAAATGTGAGTCAATGCACTAATGCATTAATGACTCCCCAAATATAGGCAGTAAAAGCCAAATCTCCTTATTGTCCTTCAAGATCTTACAGAATTGAGGCCACTATTGGACTTATTTTCCATTGTTCTTGCCTCTCGTCCTTCCTTCCACCAGTGATTCTGTTCGTCATTAGATATCTTAACTTCCAGTCTCTGTATATGATATTCCCACCTGGAACTTTCCTCAAACAGGCACAGCATCCATCTCAACTCACTCAAATTTGCTTCAGGTTCACTTTTTAAAGCAAGACTTCTCTGACAGCTTCAAAAATTCTCACCTCCATGCTCATCTATTTTTGTCCAAATCTCCACAGACACCCAAGCTTGGATTATTTTCTAAGTGCCAGACACATACTTTTAACCATAAATAATTAAAAAATATTTAGTTTTTAAAAGTACTTTGCGACCATCTAAAATATAGCAAAAATTTCATCATATTATCCAGTATGCAGTCAGTGAGCAAATTTTCCTAAATACACGTGTTTCATTTTTTAAACAGTTAATAAGGATTCAAACAAGAATCTCCATGTCTCTTATGGTCTTTGAAATAAATAACTCTATATCTTTATGTGTATTTGTACATATAAAATCTCTCTCCTTTCTCTGTTACTCTTTCTCTGACCATCTCAGCCTCATTAACAACTCATTTGTGAAAGGGAGTACTTTGTTCAGTAGAATTTTATAATTTCTTATTGTTTATATGTGAATGTTATTCTATACTTTGTATTTTATATTATATTGTTATTGAGTGTAGATGTTTAAAATGATTAAATTTTAAATATTTAGCCAGACAATATATAGGAGATATTATCTATTTCCATCAACTGAACTGGAATATCTTACTTACTTGCCTCTCTTTTCTGATGTTTTTTGATTGGCACGATACCTATTGTATTTGAAGGAATAAAAGGAGATTCACACCTATTTAGTCCAAACTAACTTTCCATTTCCAAAACTGCTTCTTTCATGAAGGGAAGTGACTATCTAAATAGTACAATTAGCTGTCACTGAAATCTTATGTGACAGAAAACTGACCTATTTACCTATTTGTGAACGTGGAGAAATAGTTCTAGGCCCATCATGATAAATCGACAAGCTGTACTATGTGCAGCCAGACACACTTAGGATCGTTCTAAGCAAACAACCCCAAAAGTATTACAAGTAGAGAATATGAAGGAGAAGAAACACAATGAACCAATTTTAAATTTTAATTGCCATACTCATCAAACAGCACCAGTGTCCCAGTATAATGGTTAGGGCAGGCCCATTTTGAGGAGTCTATTCTGGTAAGGGCCCTGCTATAGTATCCAGACACTGGCTACTTGGACAAAGATCCAGGATATGCCTCAAGGGATAGGTGGGCAATCGGGACTAAGATGCATGATTTGAAAACCACTTGAAAACCTGTGGTATGGTCAAAGGATCAAAGACAGCAATTATAATAAATTAAGAAATAATAGGTGGTATAACTAGAAGTCTAGACAACTCATCCTAGTTTCTCCTCCTAACTCCCCATCTCATCATGCCACCCCTACCTGGGTCTGTACTAAGGATATAAACAATATACAGGCCAACTGTCCAACTTCTGGCAAATATCTGAGACCATAGCAACATCTCTGTCAACTTTAAAGTGAACCGAAAAAAATAAAACTACTAGTCTCGAGACACAAAAGAGACTCATTGCAAAAGGATCAAAAGAAACAAAAGAAAAACGTTTATTTCTTTCCTGCAGCCTGGTCATTTCCCAGCTAACAAGAGATTTTTAGAATCCTAAAGTAAAGGGAAAAAAAAGAAAGTGACTTTGATAGGCTTTGAACAGTATTTGGGTCATGTTTGCATCACTTTAAGAAGCTGTGCTCTTATCAGAAAATTATTCTTATCATCTTTATCAGAAATTAAGTACAGAGAAAATAAAAGAAGTCCTAAAGGTGGTAGAACTTGATATGTCCACAGACAATAAATTTCTGCCGGGTCTTGACTTAATTAAAAGATTCTTGCTATAAAAAGCATATAAGTAATTAACTTTCAGGATAGAGTTAAGGTCCAACAAAATGTGAATACATATTTAATAAAGCTTTATAGTACAAGTAGAGGTCACTATTAAGGTCTTCTAGCTAGTAAATATGAGAAAAAAGTTTGTGCAGAGCTGGAAAACTCCAGGGCTACACCCAGAGGTGTTTGGAGGCCTTCAGAGTCTACTGCTCAGTATCCCAGAATCAGACCCTTATAATGCAAGTGCCTTAATTGCTGCATTATTTTTCTAATTCACCATTTTTTCCTTCTCTAGGTCAATTTTTACTAAGAAATCAGGATTAACAATAGTGTCAATGTTAGAGTTTTTAATACAATGTTCTAATATTGCACCAATCACCAAAATGTCAACTTTCCTCCACCTATGTCCCAAGTTCCCTTCCCACTTCTCCCTCACCTACACCACCTCCTCCATTTTGATGTAATCAATACTGCAACTAACTCATGAGTTCTTTTGCCTTTAGCCATTTTATTACCTTATTACATGATTTTTCATATCCCTACGTGAGAGAAACCATTCTGTATATTATTCTTTATTTCTGATTAACTTAACACACTTAGCATGAGACCCTTAAGTTTCACCATGTAGTGGCAAATTGCATAATAATCATCTTTTCTCACAGTAGTGTATTTACCACATCATGTGTATTTACCACAATTTCTTTATCTCTTTATCTGTACTTGGATACTTGAGTTGTTTGCAGATCTTGGTCATTGTGAATAGTGCTGCAATAAATATATGAGCACAAATGTCTTTCAAAATAGTGTTTTGAGCGCTTGGAATATATTCCAAGAAGTGGTATTTCTGTGTCAGATGGGAAGTCAATGCTTAGTTGTTCTTTTTTTTTATTTAAATAATAATTTTATTTAGTCACCATGACTACAGACATGTTTATTGTTGGGAATCAGTTATAAAATATGAAGAACAGGGGGCCGGGCGGTGGCGCTGGAGATAAGGTGCCTACCTTGCCTGCGCTAACCTAGGATGGACCACGGTTCGATCCCCCGGTTCCCCATATGGTCCCCCGTGCCTGCCAGGAGCGACTTTTGGGCGAATAGCCAGGAGTAACCCCTGAGCGTCACCGGGTGTGACCCAAAAACCAAAAAAAAAAAAAAAATATGAAGAACAAAGGTCTCCATACTGTTTTTATAGAGGCTGAATCAATTTGCATTCCCACCAGTAGTGGTAAGGGTTCCTTTTCCTTCATATCATTGCTAGCTCTGATTATTTCCATTATTTTTATGTCTGCCAACTTACAGGTATCACTAGTAAGTAACTCTCAAAACTGTTTTGAATTGCACTTCTTTAATTATAAACAATAAAAGACTCTTTCATATATTTATCAACCACCTTACATATCTTCTTTAAGAAAGAGTTCTCATTTTTTGAATGGGTTGTTTACTTTGTTGTTAAATTTTATAAGTGTTTTATATCTTGGATGTTAACCAAGTTAATCAGATGAGTGTTGAGCAAATATTTTTTCTCAACTTGTATCCTAGTCATCATTTCTAAAAAAAAAAATCACTGAGTGATGTACTTGCCATGGGTGCACTTATAAAATGCAATTATAATCTAATAAATAGTTTAAAAATGGAGCAAAGAAGAGAAAATATATTTCCTTATAAATATTCATAGAATCCATTCTTTTTTTTTGTAATACTGATCAGAGAGAAAATACAAACTACCAATATCAGGAATTTAAAAGGAAACATCCCATACCCTACAGATATAAAAAAGAGAAGACTGGGGCCGGAGCAGTAGCACAGCAGTAGAACATTTGCCTTGCGCACAGCTGATGGATCGTGGTTTGATCCCCAGCATCCCAAATGGTCCCCCAAGACAGGAGTAAGTGATTTCTGAGCACATATCAAGAGTAACCCTGAGCATCACCAGGTGTGGCTGAAAACAAACAAACAAACAAACAAATAAATAAAGAGAAGATTTTACAAGTCTGAATTTGATAAGTTAGATGACATAAACAAATCTGTTGAAATAACTTACTTGCTAAAGTAACACAGAAAGAAGTTGATGAGATCAAGAAACTTTAAAAGCTCATATAACAATATAATGAAAAATAGTAGAATACTATTGCAAAAATACTATTGCAAGTGAATACATTGCAAAAAATGAAGTTTGTTTAATATTCAAAAAATAGCCAATATAGGGCCCGGGAGATAGCATGGAGGTAAGGCGTTTGCCTTTCATGCAAAAGGTCATCGGTTCGAATCCCGGTGCCCCATATGGTCCCCCGTGCCTGCCAGGAGCAATTTCTGAGCATGGAGTCAAGAGTAACCCCTGAGCACTGCCGGGTGTGACCCAAAAACCAAAAAAAAAAAAAATAGCCAATATAATTCATTAAATGTGTCAGTTTCAAAACATGCTTTAATAACTTTTCCCATCAACAAGACTATTCTTCTCCTTATTGGGCAGGAAACTGGGAATGCCCTATTAGTGAGGGTTCCTGTATTCAATCTTTTCTCTGCCACCTCTCTCAGAATAAGACAAACCAGAGACTTGCTACATTAGGTGGCTTCTGAGGCTCCTTTGATATGTAAGAGCCTAGCTAGCTTAAATTAGCATAGGTAGGGAAATGTCTGTTGAGAAACATTCTCCTTATGTTTATTATTTATGTATTATTATATATTAATCCATATTAATATATAATATAAAGCTATATTGATAAACAATTGTTTGTTATGTATTTACTAGTTATCATTATTATTATATGTCTTTATTATTATGTCTTAAACAATAAATACTGTACAAAAAGAACAATCAAGGCTCTCAGTTCACCAGTTCCTGAGACTGTGAGCCCCCTAGCCCCAAGTTTTGCTCACTTATGTCTGTCTTGTTGGTTTAATCTTTATAAAGCTTCTGCTTCAAGCCTCTTAACCAGGGGCTGGTCGCAGCATACAACCTTATGAGAGACTCTGAGTCAGAATACCCAAGCATTATATTTAATAATCATATATCAATGTCTCTAAATATAATATAAAACCATAAATAATATAAAACAACTAAGACACATTCAATGTCAATGGAAGTATTAGCTAGGACAAAATCACTCTGACAAAACTTTTATAAAGCTAAGCATACAGCTTTGCTTGACATTAAAATTTAAATTCTAAGTATTTATTCAAAACAAATAAAAATTATATTCACAAAAGATTTTGTACAAGATTGTAATAGACTAAAACTGAAAACAGCCTATATGTCAAATAGTAAAAAAGTTAATAAAAATAATTAACTTGGGGCCGGAGAGATAGCATAGTAGTAAGGTGTTTGCCTTGCATGCAGAAGGATGGTGGTTCAAATCCCAGCATCCCATATGGTTCTCCAAGCCTGCCAGGAGCGATTTCTGAATGTAGAGCCAGGAGAAACCCCTGAGCACTGCCGGGTGTGACCCAAAATCCAAAAATAATAATAATTATTATTATTATCTCATGGCACATCTATAAAATAAAACAATACTCAAACAGTAATATGATTCCATTTATATGAACTTCCAACAGAAGCAAAAACTGAGCTATGTGGAAACTTTTACAAGTCATTGTCACCAGGGGCAGGAGAGATAGCATGAATGTAGGACGTTTGCCTTGTAAGCAGAAGAACGGTGGTTCGAATCCAGGCATCCCCTGAGCCTGCCAGGAGCGATTTCTGAGCGTAGAGCTAGGAGTAACTCCTGAGCCCCACCAGGTATGACTCCCACACACACACACAAAAAAAGAAGTCGTCACCAGAAATGTTAGAGTGACTCTATCCTCAGGCTTTCAGAACTAAGCAGAGAGGCAGTCCTCTGATAATCACTTGTCCTGTAGCTCAGTGCTACTTTTATTCTGTTAGGGTCATCAGGTCCACCTCTTTAAAGAACTTCAAACAAGTCCCAGATAGACTAGTGGTTGGTATCTCCTGGTTATCACTAAATTATAAGAATACTCAATCTTTCTTAGAAACAAGTTTTCTCTCTGACTCTTGACAAGCTGGACCCAAAGGTGTACTGCAGCCCTGAGTCTCAAGTTTGTCCTCATGGCTTTCCAAGGCTGTTACTTGCATAAGCATGATTAAGTTTGAAAGAAGAGAGTAAGACACATATGTACTTGAAGAAACATGTGTACTTGAACTTCACATTCACAAACAGGAAGTTCAAGGTGAAGATTTCACTTTAAGTCATATTGATATTGCCCACTAGATGTTCGCATAAAACTGAAACTGATTTTTCCATTTCCTTAAGTACAATTTATTTATTCCCAAGAAATATGTGCTTGTATTAGTGGTTCTGCCCAGTTGTCTACTGAATATGGACCTCTGAAACTCTCATACTATTGCTAGCCTTGATATTTTGACTTTAGTCTTGATTCTTTTTAAAAAATTATCATGGTATCATGAATTACTAAGTTGTTCATAATATAGCCCTTTCAGGTATTACACCTCAAATACTGTTCCCAGCACCAGTATGATCTTCCTTCACCAATGTCCCTAATCTCCCAATCACCACCATAACCCGCCTCCATGCAGACATAAAGAATTTAATTCACATTACTTGTTATGATACAAAAGCAAATGCAATTATCAAAACTTAGATCAACACAGGTCAATTTGAAATAACCTTTGATCTCTCAGCTACCAAAGTCAGTGTCTAAAGATTTACTCTGCTTTGCTTAGTGCTAGTTGAGTCATTGTATTAATGTTTTAGGCTCACTGAGGTTGGTAGATTACTAAGCAACTTTCCCATCGTATTTCCTGAAATACTATTGGGCTTACACTACAACAAGATATTGTGCTGGTATGCCATGCAGCCCCGAATTTATTGATCTAAAACAGATTTTGTGATTTGAAAATTTGATAAGATTAAGTCTTGGAGAAGGGCTATTTATGCTGGAGGGTGTTTGGCTGATATAATCCAATCAGGAAGGGGAATCTGAACCTGCACTTGGTTTCTGAGAATGTCATAGAGGTATTTAGTCAGGAACAGACTACCTGGAGAATATTAGTAACCATTATTTTCTTTTTGTCTAGTCTTAATTCTTTAAACCTGAAACATTTACCCAAATAAATAGAACCCCTGTCTAGTAACACATTGACAATAAAATCCAAGCAAAAACCCCTTCATTATACCAAAGTGAAAATAATATTAAATAAAAGCACACTCTACTATCTATCATCATTTTGTATAAACTAAATGAGAAGCCAGGGGCCCGGGAGATAGCATGGAGGTAAGGCGTTTGCCTTTCATGCAAAAGGTCATCGGTTCGAATCCCGGTGCCCCATATGGTCCCCCATGCCTGCCAGGAGCAATTTCTGAGCATGGAGCCAGGAGTAACCCCTGAGCACTGCTGGGTGTGACCCAAAAACAAACAAAAAAAAGAAGCCAAGCAGGTCGCTAATACTTATTTATTTTATTGTGATGCATTATATATCCATTTTTACATGTGTAAAATGGAAAGTGGCATTATTACATAACATGCACAACATCATAAAAATATCACCTCTATCTACTTCAAAAATTTGTTTTACTATGCTGAATAGGATCTCTAAGTATATATATTTATTACTGATTTTATTTTATTTTAATTTTGTTTTTGGTGTAGCTCAGGAATTACTCCTAGCTCTGTGCTGAGGGATCTGTGCTATTGATTGAACCCCAGTCAGCCACATGCCTGCTGCACTATCCCTTCTGCCCTAGTAGTGATTTTTAAACAATGCAAGTTTTGATTTGTTGTATTACTTATGAAATGAGGTGAATCCATAAAAATAACTTAACAAAAGTTTTTATAGCAGTATTTATTGATTTTTCTGTGCTAAGGATCAAGCTAAGGATCTCATACATGTGAAGCATGTACTGTAGCACTACGTTTTACCTCTAGTCTTATTTTCCTTTAAAAAGAAATAAAGGCTAATTATAGGACATGTTTCATGAGATGAGTGGAATGTCAATTTAAAATTCCATTCTAGGAGCTGTGAATTCAATTTTTTCATAGATAACCTTTCATTTAATTTCAAAGGGTTAGATTTAGTGCAGAAGAAATAATTCAGTAGACTGGAGCTTGTGCTTTGCATGCAGAAGACCCAGACTACTCCATCCTCAGCATTGCAGGTGCAAGAAACTCTTGGAGTAACTCTCTACTATCGACACAGCAATAATCCCTGAGATCTATCAGGTATAACCTCAAAATTACAACAAAATTAATAAAAGTATTAAATCTTCTCCATAACCTTGGCATTAGCTGCCTCCTCAATTTTATGATGCTTCATTATATACAATAAACATAATTCTAGTCACAAAAAAACAGACAGAAAATATAGTGAGGTGTTGCTAGGGGAAAAAAACACTCTATGGCACCTCACCAATGCCACCCAACCACTGAGACACTCATATGCCCTGTCCCTTTGGTAACAATATCATTGTCCAAGACTATAACGGGATAATAGAGAAAATAAATGCAAAAATTAAAATTCCATTTTAAGAAAAGAACGCTAAAATGCAACCTCAATTTTGGCTTTTTAAATTTTATTCATTTGGGTTTTTTTTTTTTTTTGGTTTTTGGTTTTTGGGCCACACCCAGCGGTGCTCAGGGGTTAGTCCTGGCTGTAGGTTCAGAAATAGCTCCTGGCAGGCATGGGGGACCATATGGGACCCGGTTATTTGAACCAACCACCTTTGGTCCTGGATTGGCTGCTTGCAAGGCAAATGCCACTGTGCTAACTCTCCAAGCCCCTATTCATTTGGGTTTTACATTAAACTATGTGAGGGGAGTACAGAGTGGACAGTGGAATAAAATTAACTGGGGGGAAATTAGATCATGATACTTAGTAAATCTTATAATTTGGAACATATTTTACTTACTTAACTAGTCTTTCAAAGACTCAACTTTCCAAGCTTTTAATACACATGAAAATCATCCCTGTGTTATTAAGCTTTCAGGAGGATTCAGTGAAGTAATTCAAATATTGGTGTCTGGCTCATACTTAAAGTACTTGTGATGATATAAAATTATAAATGAAAGATCAAGGAATAGTGAATAAGTGAGTGCAAATATGTAGGTGCTAATTTTGTTGTTAGTGTTATGTTTGTTTGGGCTTTTTTTTGGGGGGGGGGGCATACCCAGCAGTGTTCAGAGGTTACTCCTGGCTCTACACGCAGGAATTGCTCCTAGCAGTGCTCAGAGTTCTAGATGGGATTCTGGGGATTAAACTCTGGTCAGTCATGTGCAAGGCAAGTGCCCTACCCACTGTACTATTGCTCTGACCCATAGGTGTTAATTTTGAGATACACACACACACACACACACACACACACACACACACACACACACACAAAGAAGAAATCTGAAAAGGTACAAGGGACTTAATTAACTAGGCTGTTCAAAATTTCAAGTTTACAGCTCATGAAAACAATTTCTTTAAAGAGTGCTTAGACTTCGAGTTTCTGAACAGAACAAATTAACATTCTTTTCATAGTCTTTCTCCTCCAGTTCTAAGATACCAAGTTTCAAACAAGTTCTCAAATTATAAATTATATTTTAACATAGTTCTAGATCAAAGTGTTTTCCTGGTTGCTCATCCAAAACCTGGATACTTTCATTTATCTTTCATGGCAAGAAGATCTGGCATTCAGTAATTATATGGGAAATTTAGAGGAAAGTTTCAGTTCATTAAATGTTTGTGCTTTGTGCTATTTGGGATTATTCTAATTCCAATTCAAACATTGCAACACCCAAGGCAATTGCACACCTGAACATGTCCTTGGACTGTGCCAAGCCACAAACAGATGTCAACTATTCCAATTATGTCTCCATAGTGAAGCATACAAAGAAGAAGTGAAATAGCTTTTAGTCCTATTGCTTGAACATGTTCTGATCTCATGGTCGTCGGTCATCAACCCCATCTCAGGTCATATGGTGAACTTACATAAATAAAAATGATTCATACTGAAGCTAAAAACAACCTTAAAATAATCTAGGAATAATACTAATGTTTTTAGAAGTAATCTAATAATACGCAGAGACAATAGAGATGAGGGTTGGAAGGACAGGCCCATGATGAAGTTTACCACAAAGAGTGGTGAGTACAGTGAGAGAAATAACTACACCAACAACTATCATGACAATGGTAGTGAGTGAGAGAAATAGCATGCCTGTCTTGAATACAGGTGGGGAGGGGAGAGGGAGTTAGGGCATTGCTGGTGGGAAGGTTGCATTGGTGAAGGGAGGTTTCTATTTTATAATTGAAACTCAATTATAAGCATGTTTGTAATCATGGTGCTTAAATAAAACTATTTAACAAAAGAGTCACAGAATTTATACAAATGAAGGACAATGCAATAAATGGAATTATTCATAATAATATCAATGATTTCTGAAGATGTCACTAATTCTAGGCATCATTATTAACAAGATAATTAGAATAGAAGAGAAAGGAGCATTTGCATCCCACAGTTAGCTCATTAGAATTTTCTAAGAGATAATACTTTAATAATTTGTCATTCCTACATGAAGAATCTAACATCGAGAAGAGAACTGCAAAAAATTGAAACCATCTTTGTATAAATCAAGGCATGCCAGTGGCAAGTGGTGCACAGACTAACCACACCTAGTGATGAGAAACAGGTTAACTGTCCAGCCTTCTTCCCATATGTACATGGCAGAAATAACAGGCAAAATAGTCTGTACTTGAGAAAAAGTTGCTGTTATAATCATGTGTGTATACTGTCAACAAAAATGAACTGACTCCATAGTGGCTTACTAATGAAACAACTAGATACAACAATAAAAATCATATTATACCACATTAATCTTATGGAATTAAAAAAGTCTTAAGATTATATCCACACCATTTAATAACAGTACATTTTAAAAGTAATGTTTGCCTAATTGTTATTAAATAAACCCTGTTATTCCAAAAGTCAATTATTTCCATTTTTGCTACAAATAAAACATAGTTTCAGCAGTCATATTCTTGGTATAGTTTGTATTTATTTTTATATTAAGCATTTTCATGTCACATAAAGCTCTGTGACTAGTATTTTAAGATAAGAATCACGTCATGGGCCTGAAGAGATAGCACAGCGGCGTTTGCCTTGCAAACAGTTGACCCAGGACCAAAGGTGGTTGGTTTGAATTCCGATGTCCCATATGGTCCCCCGAGTCTGCCAGGAGCTATTTCTGATCAGACAGCCAGGAGTAACCCCTGAGCACTGCTGGGTGTGGCCCCCAAAACAAACAATCAAACAACACGTCATTTCTTATTTGACATATCTGTTTTTGTTAATTTGCTAATATCAATCATTTGCTCTGATCTATAAGTATTGGCAATAGTCATATTTTTACATTAAGATCAAAATCTGCTGTTAAGTTCCCAAGAGTAAGGTTATGATCTAAAGTAACTTTTGATTCTCAGTATGGATGTCTGCTTTTATTCTAATGGTTGATACTACCAAATTAATCTAAAGAAATTTTTTTCACGTATATCACACATTATGAGCAAGAATATCTCTATCATTGTTCAAGAATGCTTAATTGGTCTTTTCCTTACAATTTGGGCCCAGAAGATAGTTTAGTGATCAGGAGAGCATGTCTTGCATGTGCAATGGTTCATGCAGGATCTCTGACAGTTTTAGAGGCCCCCAGCACTGCCAGAACGCTGACTTGAAAGGGGACCCTTGCTGCAGCCTCAGATTTTTCTGCAAAAAATTTCTTTATCTTTGATCTAGTTGTATATTTCTTTTTTTTTTTTTTTTTTGGTTTTTGGGTCACACCCGGCTGTGTTCAGGTGTGACTCCTAGTTGTATATTTCTTGTACTACCCATTCTCCCAAACTTGAAAAATGGGTAATGAAACTATCAGGTCAAGTTAGTCAGGTATTTCCAGGAGCAAGATATAGACCCCTGAACACTTACTTTCTAAAGGAAAAAAATAAATATGATTTATTTTTAAAGTACATCCCCTAGAAGCAGACTGGAAAGTGGGAGGCAAATGGAGTGGAGGAGGGAGAGCATTCATTGGTGGAGGGAAGTGGTCATTGGTGAAAGGATCCGTGTTGAAATATTGCGTGCCTGAAACCAATCATGAATAACTCTGTAATTTCCTGGTGACTAAGTAAAAATATTAATAAAAATTTTAAAAGGGAAATTAACTTTAGGACCAGAGAGGAAGTACAGTAAAAACAAGACATTTGCCTTGCTTGACCCATCATCACCGCTGGTTCTACTACATGTGATCCCTTTAACTCTGTCAGGAGTGTTATCTGAGTGAAGAGCCAGAAGCAAGTCCCTGAGTACTGCTTGGTTTGCATCAGAAACAAACAAACAAAAAAATTAACTTTAGGCCTACTTAAAAGGCATAATAATTTTAAATTTTAGTACTAAAAATAAAATAACATTTTTATCTTCTATTATAAAGAAAGAAATTAATTAAAAGGAAACAATAGATTTTAAAATTGCATAAGTATTATGGGAGACAGAATGGGAACGGAGGTGGCGGGAGGACAACTTGGTGATGGGAATTCTCCTGATTCAATGTTTATTTGTAAATGGAATATTACTGTGAATATCATGTAAACCACTATGATTAAAATTTAAAAAATTGCATAAGTATTATATAAAATAACAATTGCAGTATTATCTATATTTAAAAAACTATATAGAAAGAGATAACATAAGTATAATGCTCAAGTGAAATTATTAGAAAGCAGTGATTTTTAATATATTTAAAACCCCATAAATAACAACACATTAAATGTTGACTCCTTAAAAACCTATAAACTATTAGCACAAAAATATCTTATTGTTCCTTAATATATATTAATTTTAAAAACTCATCAATTTAAAATAGAAAAGAATATCCATAATCATAAAAGCTATTTACTAAATTACACATATATCAGTCTTTAATAACATGTTTAAAAATGTCTTTAAAATCAGGACTAAGATAGAATATCCATTGTCACAATCTCACTCAACTTTGTTACAAAGATTTTTACCTACAACAGTAAATGCAAGATACAGAAATAGAAGTATATAGAACAGGAATTTAAAAACTGTATTCAAAAGCAGGTAATTTTATATCTATAAAACCTCAAAAACACACATACTAGATATAAATTATTATAGTTTATTGAGTAGTTACTAATTGCTTTCAACAAGCAATTAAACATATTGTTAAAAACACAATGCTCAAAATATTACATGTATGTCATTATGTGCAAATGTTATATATATATACCTTTGTACTTCATATTATTATATGATAATATATTTTAAATAAAATATGTATTTTATATGAAAACTAATGTAAGAATGCAAAATTTCTATGAAAATTTTTTCTAAAAATGTTTTGAAATGATTTAATTTAATGATTTAAAACATTAAAGGATATAATTACAAAGTGGAAAGATTTGACATATTTTATTGCTCCCCAAATTTATATTTCCCAAATATAGACTCAATTAATTATAATTAATTAAAGAACGAGATGAGAAAAGTTCTAATATTTGGAAACTGGGTAACACTCTTAAATGACTATTAGGTGAAAGAGAAAATCAAAGAAAAATAAAAATATTCCTTGAAATGAAAGAGAAACTATCACAATATATGGGACATAGCAAAAGCAATACTAAAAAATAGTTCATAGATGTTTTTTTCTTGTAAAGTTCTGTCAGCGCCCTGTATATTTTGGATACTAGCCCCTTATCTGATGGGTGTTGGGTGAATAGTTTCTCCCACTCAGTGGGTGACTCTTGTATCCTGGGCACTATTTCTTTTGAGGTGCAGAAGCTTCTCAGTTTAATGAATTCCCATCTGTTGATCTCTGTTTCCACTTGTTTGGAAAGTGCAGTTTCCTCCTTGAGATGCCTTTAGTCTCAATGTCATGGCGTGTTTTACCGAGGAGTTGTTCTATATACCTTATGGTATCAGGTCTGATATCGAGGTCTTTAATCCATTTGGATTTTACCTTCGTACATGATGTTAACTGGGGATCTATGGTCACTTTTTTGCAAGTGGCTAACCAGTTCTGCCAGCACCACTTGTTGAAGAGGTTTTCCCTGCTCCATTTAGGATTTCTTGCTCCTTTGTCAAAAATTAGGTAATTGTATGTCTGGGGGACACTGTCTGAGAACTCAAGCCTGTTCCACTCATCTGAGGGTCTGTCTTTATTCCAATAGCATGCTGTTTTGATAACTATTGCTTTATAGTACAGTTTAAAGTTGGGGAGAGTAATGCCTCCCATTTTCCTTTTACCTAGGAGTGCTTTAGCTATTCGAGGGTGTTTATTGTTCCAGATGAACTTCATAAGTGTTTGATCCACTTCTTTGAAGAATGTCATGGGTATCTTTATAGGGATGGCATTAAATCTGTATAATGCTTTGGGGAGTATTGCCATTTTAATGATGTTACTCCTGCCAATCCATGAACAGGGTATGTGTTTCCATTTCTGTGTGTCCTCTCTTATTTCTTGGAGCAGGGCTTTATAGTTTTCTTTGTATAGGTCCTTCACGTCTTTGGTCAAGTTGACTCCAAGAAAACATCTAATCCCATCAAAAAATGAGGAGAAGAAATGAACAGACGCTTTGATAAAAAAGAAATACTAATGGCCAAAAGGCACATGAAAAAATGAATGCTCCTTGTCACTAATCATCAGGGAGATGCAAATCAAAACAACAATGAGATACCACCTCACACCACAAAGATTGGTGCACATCACAAAGAATGAGAACAAACAGTGCTGGCGGGGATGTGAAGAGAAAGGAACTCTTATCCACTGGTGGTGGGAATGCCTTCTAGTCCAACCTCTATGGAAAGCGATATGGAGATTCCTCCAAAATCTGGAAATTGAGTTCCCATTCGTACCAGCTATTCCACTCCTGGGGATATACCCTAAGACACAAGAATACAATACAAAAACCCCTTCCTCACACCTATATCTATTGCTACACTATTCACAATAGCCAGGCTCTGGAAACAACCAAGATGCCCTTCAACAGACGAATGGCTAAAGAAACCGTGGTACATATACACAATGGAATATTATGCAGCTGTCAGGAGGGATGAAGTAATGAAATTTTCCTATACATGGATGTACATGGAATCTATCATGTTGAATGAAATAAGTCAGAGGGAAAGAGAGAGACACACAGAATAGTCTCACTCATCTGTGGGTTTTAAGAAAAATAAAAGTAGTTTTTGCAACAATCCTCAGAGACAATGAGAGGAGGGCTGGAACTTCCAGCTCACTTCATGAAGCTCACCACAAAGAGTGGCGAGTGCTGTTATAGAAATAAATACACAGAGAACTACCATAATCATGTGAATGAATGAGGGAACTGGAAAACCTGTCTGGAGTACAGATGTGGGTGGGGTGGGATGGAGGGAGATTTGGGACTTTGGTGGTGGGAATGCTGTACTGGTGAGGGGGGTGTTCTTTACATGACTGAAACCTATTCAGAATCATATATGTAATCAAGATATTTGACTAAAGAAAATAATAAAAAATAGTTCATAGCAATACAGGCTTATATTAAAAAACAAGGAGACATTCAAATCAATAACCTCACTTGAAATTTATATTTATTATTTCACTGCCTTTAGTTTAAGGATATCATTATTTATACATCCATATATCACTCTATAATATATAAATACTTATTTCACTTATTTTTTAATTTTATATAAGTATACTACATACATTTAGATATTCATTTGAAAATTCATTTTATGCCAACTTCTATTTCTTTTCTATTTTTTGGTTTTTGGGCCACATTCGACACTCAGGGGTTACTCCTGGCTATGCACTCAGAAATCGTTCCTGGCTTGGGGGACCATATGGGATGCTGGAGGATTGAACTGCAGTCTGTCCCAGGTTAGCACATGCAAGGCTGCTGCTCCAGCCCACTTACATTTCTTTTTTTGTTTTTTGTTTTGTTTTGTTTTTGTTTTTGGGCCACACCCAGTGACATTCAGGGGTTACTTCTGGCTATGCGCTCAGAAGTCGCCCCTGGCCTGGGGGACCATATGGGGCACGGGGGATCGAACCGCGGTCCGTCCTAGGCTAGCACGATAAGGCAGGCACCTTACCTCCAGCGCCACCGCCGGACCCCCAACTTACATTTCTAAGATAAATTCCCTTTGTTGATAGCTAATTTATTTTAATGTGTAATATTTCATGATACAAATATTTGCATTTAATTACCAATAGTTTAAGACATTTGCATTGTATTATAAACATACTTATACATGTGCTTCTGTGTGCATGATTTTATTTTTTCTTAGAAGTGCAAAGTATTCCATTATGAATATATATCACAAACTCATGCACAATGCACAACAGTACCATCCTGAATGATGTCAATCAGAATGAAAGGGATAAATACAGAACAATTTTTTATTATAGATAATAAAAGATTGAGCACTAAGAGATATACAGTGAGGCAGCAGCAAGTATCAAATGGCAACATAAAGAAAGAACTTATACACACAACTGAACACAAGACAACTGAGGGGTAGGCAAGAGGTACATTGGTGATGGGTGTGGTGGTGGAATTATGTTCATGAAAAACCATTGTAGCCAAAAAAGTTAATGCAATTTAAAAAAGAAAATATGGCATCCATACCCAGTGGCATACCACCTGGCTATAAGAAATGATGAAATTATGCAATTTGCTGCCACATGGGTAGATTTGGAGAGAATCCGGCTGAATAAGGTTAGATGGAAGGAGAGGGATAGATACAGAATGATCCCTCACATATGTAGGACATAAAAAATGCATAGTTAGGGAAAAACAAATGTCCAACATGGCATCTAAACTAATCTACAACTGAAGATGGTGCTGAAGAGAGTAAGGGAGTGGGACAATGGAAGAGAGAATTAGACATTGTTGTGGAGGATGTGGTGCTGAAATATTGTGTACAGAAGCACTAGATTAGTGTAAATCACAGTGCTGAAAATGTATATTTCAATGATATATATTTATATATATGTTTATTATATAATCCCCATAAATTTATCATAATATATTTGTAATACAATAGATATATAATATTGTTATTCTTTTATACATAACCAATACTTAATATTTATATAATAAAATAATATACACTATGATGCAATAATATGTAGTTTAATGATTATATAATCATTATTTATATATTTTCTATATATAATTAATATATTTCAATGAAAATACTGGAGAAAGTGGAAAAATAACATACTTTTTTAGGAAATATAAAGAGTACACAGAGGTCTTAAAAGGAAAACAGAGAGCATGGGGTTTGGCAGGCCTCCGCCATGCCAAAGCTCTTTTTTTTTTTTTTTTGGTTTTATGGGATGCCAGGATTTGAACTACAGACCTTCTGCATGCAAGGCAAACACCTTACCTCCATGCTATCTCTCAGGTCCCTCCAAAGGTCTTTTTAACCAGGCCTAGAAGGGGTACAGGACTTGGGTCACCCCAGCACCCTTCCACCTTCTTCCTCCAGAACTCCAGGGCCACCCCTAGGGGTAAAGGGTACCCCAGGATTTCCCCACTTCCCACCCTGCTCCGGAGGGAGGGTTTGGGTGGGGGCTGTGAACTTCCAGGCTTCCAGCTTTGGAGGATCTCTTTTCTTCCTGGGAGCCAGGAGTTTTTTGTTTGTTTGTTTGTTTGTTTGTTTGTTTTGCCAGCATGGGGAATGGCAGCACAAAAGGTGCTGGTTTCAGGAATTTACAGACAACTTTCCTTACTACCCCTGTCTATTGTGAAATCGCACGGGGGCTAGTGCCCCCACGTACAGAGAATTATTTAGATATCATTGCGTTTAGTTTACTTGTCATGTACAGAACGTCTAAGCTGTATGCTCTCCTTCCTGCCCTGGCTCTCCCCCCAGAAGTGCATTTTGTTCCTTTGCTCCCTCATTCCCACCACTTATTACCCATTTTTAACCATGTTTATTCTCGGTTCTTGGCTCCCCATAGAGCACATTATTGTCCCCGCCCAAGCTAGCTGCCAACCAGCTACCAAGTTGAGAAGATGGACTCTCAGACTGGGAAGAGACCAGTACTTTGTTCCTACTTGTTTACTCTCAGTGACCTGGCCTCCTGGCCTCCTTCATTGTGTAACTTTGCTACCATACTAGGTATCTGATTAGTTCCCACTCAAATGCATTTCCCAAAATGGAACTGCTGGGAGTCATTTTGCAGACTGTAGAAGGCCAAATCACAGACCAAAGTGACGTCCAGGATTCAAGCACTCTCCTCCCGACTATTTCTAATGACATAAAATGGCATATCTCCTTTGAATATCCTAGATCTATTCCCTTAAACACTATAACTATGATTGAATATCCACTTAAATAGTGACAATTGTGCCCACTGTTTTATGTTTGTTTGTTTTTCTTTCTTTGTGATCTGTTCAACAAGTAATTATGGTAGAAGAGTCACTTGAGAATTCATGTTAGAACCAAGGTAAGAGAATTATTGGACTGTTCCCTTGGCTCCCCAGAGGCACCAATAATAATTGTGGCATTGTTTCTCTTTTGCATAGACACATTAAAATGGGAAAATACTACATATGCAAACAAGTTATTATCTAATAGAGATAGGAACACAAATTTTGTAATGCAGTTAGGCCTTATACCCTGAACGCTGGCATAATGACTTGGCTCAGGCCTCCGAAGAATAGGCATTACCCATACACCCCTGAATCATTGACCATCTATGTAAATAACCACAATTGCCTACATCACCAGGAGGCAAACATCTACCAGGAGAGACCCTGACACTACCCTGGCATTAACTTTATTCCAAGGAATGTTCACTTGACACCCAGATGACACAGCTACAGCAGCAACTTGCTTGCAGGGCAGAATGCTCCGCATCTGCTGGTGAGGTGAGACTGGAAGATGCTTCACATCCTGACTTCGATGAAACACAGAAACCACACAAGCCAGAATCCTTCTGGCACAGAAACCAGAATCTTCAATGACAGAAACCGGATAACAACAAGAGCTAATGTATAAAAAAAGATTCCCCGTGACCACAGAGAATGAACCAGGGTTTGGACAACCTAGTATGCCTGGAGCCCAGAGTCTGTCTTATGCCAGAGAGCTTCAGGAATAGGGTTTCTTTGTATTTAGGACAAGGCTGTTTTTCCATTTTACCCATACTATGTAAACAACAATTGCCACTCTCACACCATAATTGCTGTACTTTTTTTAACTCTTATCTTAAAAAAAAAAAAGCTTACTAAACTTTCTGCTGGTGCTTCAATGAATTCATTGTGAGTCAATGGTTTTCAAAAATATTCTTTCCTTTCTGTTCCATCTCTTTAGTTTTTCTTTCAATATTCTATTTTTGTAAATGCTGCTTTTGGTCTTCTTAAAAATGTATTATTATCAATTTTGTTAACTAAGTAATGCTTTTTCTTTTAATAAATTAATTAAAAAAAAGAAAAACAGAAAGATAAGCCTAAGTAATAGTCAAGTGTACTGGATGCAGCTGAACTATGCCATATACTGTGCTAAATGATGTGACATAAAAACAATAATGGGGAAAATGGATTTGGATATCTTTACCTGCTGCCCAATATGTGTTGATATCTGGCAGTGCTTTAATGTAAGTCTTTTGTAAGTCATCTTAATAGTAAAGATAGTTATTCTGATAAAATGTGAGATAACTCCTTGAATAAGTTATGCAATATAAAACAAATCTTTTAACAATCACATAGCTGTGGATTTCAAATTCCTGAGACTATGATAAAATCTGGTAAACAGAAAGAAGAATGTAAAGGTGTTTCACCCAAATGTAAAGGAGTTTTATCCAAAGTGCCCTCATAAAGTATTTTATTATCTTTCCCTAAGAGAAAATATAATCTAAAAATCAGGTCTCCCATCATTTTTATTTGGGGGGTGGGGGTACACCCAGTGGCGCTCAGGGGTTACTCCTGGCTATGAGCTCAGAAATCGTTCCTTGCTTGGGGGACCATGTGGGACACAGGGATTCAAACCCAGGTCTGTCCTGGGTCAGCCATGTGCAAGGCAAACACCCCACCGCTGTGCTATCTCTCTGCCCCATCTCCCACCATTTTTACTCAATGCCTCTTCTTCTGGTCAGTTGTTTCAACTCTACCCTAGTAGATTTTTGTTTGTTTGTTTGTTTGTTTGGAGCCACACCTAGCAGTGCTCAGGGATTACTCCTGACCCTGTGCTCACTGTTTCTGAAATGTTTTACTTCTACGAAAGTGCTAACTCTTTCTGTACTTAACTCTCACATGTACCGCTCTCAACAAGTTCTCTCACTTTTCCCCCAGAACCTGCAGGGGTTTCACATGAAAGGCAAGTTCTTTACTGCTGAACTACAACCCTATTATTTTATCTTACAGGAAAATCTGAAAACAGTAGATATCATTCCATTCTATCAAGATAAGACCAGTATAAATCTAACCTCTAAAACTATACTCAGATATCCCATTTCTTTTTGATAGGAAAGAACTTGCCTGTTTTCAGCAACTCACCAGTCTTTAGATATTTCCCATTAGACAATTAGAGGTTTCAGCTACATTAAAATTTTCTCTTTCATCAGTTATATCATTTTATGAATAAATATGAGAGATCTCTGAAACAAAGAATTTTGAATTGAAGAATTTAATTGAGTAAAGAATTTTGAGATGGCAATAACAGATATTAAAACAATGGCAAATGCCTACTACGGTATAGATTTCATGTTCACTTCAGCTAGCCTTTCAGTTGAATATTTCCCATCAATTCATATATGTATATACTAACATTAGGCCAATTTAATATATTTTATTTTAAACTATTTTATTGTGATTGAGGTGGCACGATTGCCATAATGTCAATGTTATATGTGGACAAAATCACTGCACACCATCACAAAAGTCTACAGCTTTCCACCACTGTCCTTATATCTTTTCTAGTCTGTTACTTGCTTCTCTTTCATCACCCTTACTTAGTAAATTTAGGGTTTTTTGTTTGCTTGTTTTTGTTTTTTGTTGTTGTTGTTGTTGATTTGGGATTTGGGGGCCACACCCGACAGTGCTTAGGGGTTACTCCTGGCTATGTGCTCAGAAATTGCTCCTGGCAGACTTGGGGGACTATATGGGATGTTGGGATTCGAACTACCATCCTTCTGCATGCAAGACAAACGCTCTACCTCCATGCATCTCTCCTGCCCTGTAAATTTCGTTTTTTAGTCCAAGTTCAAGTGTATTTTTCATGAATCATTTTTTATTTGTTTGTTTTTTTATATGGCACATATTAGTGAGATTACCTGGAGCTTCTCTTTTCCTCTTGATATATGTTCCTTAACAAAGTACTCTGCAGTAGCTTCAAATTGTACCAAAAGTGAATAATTTCATCTTTTCTCATATCTGAGTAGTATACCATTGAGTATATATAACACAAGTTTGTTTTGTTTGACTTTATTGGGGAAATTTATTTTGTCTGGGGCCACACCCAGTGGTGCTCATGATTTTCTCCTGAATCTGTGCCCAGAGATTAGTCATGTCAGTGTTCAGGGCACCTTATATGGGTTAGCTACATGCAAGGTAGGCACTTTACTTACTGTACAATCTCTCTAACCCTATGATACAGTTACTTTGTTCACTTGTCTGTCATTGGACATTTGGATCAATACATATCTGGATACAACATCTGTCATCCCAATATATATTACCAGGGTTAATTCTGTTGAAGTGGTTAAATAGGTGTCCTCTTCTTTCCTCACGTTTCCATGTTTGTCCCTCCCAAATCTGTACCCTTTTCAAATAGATGGTATTTACCAATAGAACTGAACAATTCTCTGGTTGAGGGCAAATAATTAACTCAACTCTTTGTCCTGATAGAACCTTCAAAGATCCATTTTAAATGACAAATGAGCTTCACAGTAATCCTTATATTTCCTTCTAGGAAAGATTCTCTCCTTTTAAAAAGCTTGCTCTCTGGAGCTGGACTGATAGTATACAGCAGGTAGGGTGCTTGCTTTGCAGGCAGCTGAAATGGGTTTGATCCTCAGCAACCCCAGATGGTTCCCCGAACCCTGCCAGTAGTAAGCCCTGAGAAGTGCCTGGTAAGGACCTCAAAATATATGTGTCTGGGTATTTAGGGACTATGTTGCCTGCATATCTGCATTTATTGTGCAGATTTTCATTTCTTTCCCATACTTTAAACTATTCCAAATTATCTTCAACCCAGTAAGTGACTTTACAGAAAGTGTTCCTGAGGCAATAAAGGGCTGCTGTGTGCTAAATCAAACAGATGTTTCTCATTTTTCTTCCAGATTTTTCTCTTAACTTCAGTTTTTAGGTATGATTTATGTATTGCAGAGTATATATGCTAAGATATACTGCACAATGACTGGAATTTTCTTTGTTGTAAAAATGATTGCCACCGCATGGATATTAACAAAAGTTAATATCCATAACCTCACATAGTTGCAAAAATAATGTGCTCTCCATATGATGAACTATTTTAGGTCTCATTATCTTAGCAAATATATGGCGTTAACTACTTAACTACATCATCATGTTGTATATCCTATATTACTTATTCATCTTGTAGCTGGAAGTTTTGCCTTTTATTTATTTTTGTCCACATCTTACTGTGCTCAGGTCTCTTTGTTCAGGCTACTCCTAGTGAGGTTTGGGGTACCATTTGGAATCTCATGATTGACCTGAATAGCGGTGTGCAATGAAAATCCATATATGCTATAAATATATGCTGTATCTCCAACCCCTGGAAGCTGTACCTTTTAATAGTATTGCATCAATTATCCTGCTTATGTTTTGCATCTAATCCCTTTCCTTCAGTTTATACATACATATATACATACACACACACACATATGTAGGTTTTTGGATCACACCCAGCACCGCTAAGGGATTACTCCTGGCTCTACGCTCAGAAATCGCTCCTGGCAGGCTCTGGGGACCATATGGGACGCTGGGATTTGAATCACCGTCCTTCTACATGCAAGGCAAACACTTTGCCTCCATGCTATCTCTCCCCCGTCCCCAGTTGATACATATTTTTAACATCTACATATAAGTGAGTTTTTAGTGATTCTGTCACTTTTAACTTGATTTTTAACTTAGCACAATACCCTAAGGTCCATTCATGTAGTTTATAATGAACAAGATTTACTTCTATTCTGTGGCTAGTAATCCATTACATTTGTACATTGTGGAGTCAGTGTCTTTGTCCACGCTTTTATTGATTTGTAGTTAAATATTATTTTACCTTGGCTATACTAAATGATGCTGAAATAAATATGAAAGTTCAAAAATCCCTTAGATATGCGTCCTTTGGGAAAAAATACAGTATTGCTGGATCACATGAAGCTATTTGTAGTATTCTGAGGAATTTCCTTACAATTTTCAAAATTTTCTCCAGCAATGTTTTCTTCTCTCCACATCTTCACCAATACTTTTTTCTTTTTTTAAATAGTCATCCCAAAGTATAGTAAGTGATATATTCTCATAGATTTCATTTCCATGATGATTGTTGATTTGAGCATCTTTTTATTTACCTATTGGCTATTTAATTATATTATTTGACAAAATATTCAGTCTCTTTTCTTACAATAGAATTTTTGTATTTTCATACAGGAAAACTGACATTTTAAAGTAGGTTTATTGATCTACAGACCAAATTTAAATGCCCAAATCACAGGTATGACCTTTATTTCAAACTTACTCTTTGTGTAAATATTTTGATTATGATTTCAACATATTTTACATGATACCTTAATTTTTATTTATTGTATCCAATATCATATCTCTAGTAATTTGTATTTTCACTTATCTTTTATCTAAACATATATTTTTATAATCACAAAATTAACAAGTTTTGAGTAAGAAAATGGCATTATGAATGATAAAATCTGATTTTTCTTATAATTTATTTTTTTATCTTTAGGATTAAAAATGTTTTTTTCAGCACAAGAAAAAATTAGAAAATTAAAAAAGAAAAAAAAAGATACCCATAACATGACAAATAACTTTACCTTCTAATATATTGCCTTGTAGTCAATAAAGTGAAATTCATTTATGCTTGTAATTTTAAAAATAGATTTACCCTTCATCCACTTTGTGGAGATAATAACCTTTTATTAATTCTGTTTTACGATAATATTTTGGGTCTATTTTTCAAACAGATATAAATATATTATCTTTTTAAAATACAATCTGATAGTCCTTTATACCTATAGTTTTGTGGTTTTTTTTTTTTTTTGGATTAGCTACTAAATATTTACTCAACAAGATTCCTCCAATTAAAATTGCCTTGAAACAGGAATTTTATAGTGACTTTTCTGGAAGTTTCTATTTTTTGTTTGTTTGTTTGTTTTTGGGTCACACCCGGCAGGGCTCAGGGGTTACTCCTGGCTCTACACTCAGAAATCACTCCTGGCAGGCTCAGGGGTGCCATAAGAGTTGCCAGGGGTTCTAACCACCATCCTGCATGCAAGGCAAACATCTTACCTCCATGCTATCTCTCCAACCCCTGTCATGCAATTCTTAACTGAGGAGATCCACTAAGAATATCTCTCACCCAAGATTTATCTGACTCTCTTTTTTGTATGTGTGAAGATAGCTTATACTCAGTAGTCTTAGACGTTTACTTTAGAGGCTCTATACCAAGATCTCAAGAGTCATTTCTGGGGATACAAAAGATTGAACTGTTTAAGCACATGCAAGACATAGTTCTCCAACGCCCTAGCTGGTTCTTGGTGGTGAGAAATTGAGTATATATACACAGACCATAGCTAGATCCTATTGTACCATAGTATGATCTTGACTATATAATAGCCAGCAGGGGAAACATCTTTTCAACAGTATAATCATTAAGATATGGAAGCAACTCAAAGGCCAGTTACAGATGAATTAATCAAGAAGTTGTGGTATATATACACAATCAATACTATGCAATTCTAAGAAAGAACAAAATCTGTTATTCTTCACAACGTGAATGGAGTGTGAAGATATCATGCTGAGTGAAGTCAGTAGAAGAAATGTATATCTCTTTCAACTATGGGACCTTAAAATATACAGAAAGGTACATCATCAGGTTAAAGACAACACAATGGGAGAACTGGTCAGCACAACTGAGTTGGTCAGGGGGTTGGTTTAAAAGGGAGGGACACCATATTTGGGGTAATGAAAACTGCATACACTGTTGATAGTGATGGCATTGGAATTATGAGCATCTGAAGCCATCATTAATAGCATTGTAAACCACAGAACTTTAGTCAGATAAAAATGCCTGGATCAGGAAGCTCATTCCTTAATGAACTACTTATACTAAGGATGCTTTTAGGCATTGTAAACAAAAGAACATTGGAAAAGATGTACTATTTTTGTAAAGAAAATCCAAAATGAAGGAAGATTTCCCAATTCCAATTAATGAAGTAAGGTGCCTAGTATCCAACTATACTTAGAAAAACTCAAAGTGAATTAACTGTAAATAGAGATACAATCCTCATCAATGTATAGTGGATATAAGTGCTATTCTTTCTGTATTAATTTCTACCGCCTTTTCTTAGTTTCGTTCTCAGAGTAAATATAATACACAGATGGAAAGCATTTTAGAACCCATTGATTTCCCTTAAGACTTTACCTTTGAGCCCTTAACTATAAAATATTCTTTGATATTCTGTGGTCTCACCCTGTGAATTTAATAAGGGGAGACTTAATATACAAGTAGAATTGTCCTATGAAATGCACATCACAGGGAGTAGTTCTTGAAGTTCCAGAAGACTCCTTTAATGATGTTCAATTGTATATACCCTAAATACACTTTTGTTCCTCCATTATACTTAATGAACATATCAAATAAAAATCCTGACACAAATTTTGAGCATGAACTGAAATTTTTTACTAATATAAGTAAAATAATTGTGGAAAAACCTATCAAAGTTCAACTTTATTTTACCATTTTAACTCTCCTAATCTCTGATTTGGAGATTGAAACAAAGGGGGAAAATCAAGCATATTTCCAAGTCATATATACAAATACTTTTCATACCTATACTAGCTCTTGTAATAGTCTCTTCCTACTACTTAAAGAACAAAATAGGTAATGACATCAGTATTATCAATAAACTTCTCAGTAGCACCTAAGTCCAGTACAATCCTGCTACCAATTTATTATGACATTATTAGTTTCAATAGTCCTTGATATCTTTTACAGGTGTCCCTACATCACAAGAACCACTTTGCTCTCACCTCAGCAGGGTTAACCCTAAAATAAATATAGAATTTCAAGAATAAATTATAGTTTCTCTAGAGCCTAGTCCATAATTTAATACATGTCCTATCTAAAGAGAGAAAAGCATTCTTATGAAAGACTAAATTTATCCTAAGCCTTCATAAAATGACAAATGACATTGGGGAGTATTGAGAAGTGTGCAGAATATTACAGATAATGAAAACATTTTTCTCCTAGTTTAACATCTCTCTATGAATTGATCAAGTCTAATGAGTCTTCTTCTCTGGAAGCCAAAACTCTAATTAGGTTGTGGAACCTGAAGAAACCCTGGAAAAGAATCCTTCTTTAGATAGCCCAATCTGCAAGATCCCTTTAGTCTATTGTATGGAGTGACTGGAAAAGAGCTTGAGATTTTTCTCAACTCCATGGGTACTATCAAGACCCATATTTTCAGGTCAGAGAAATTGTTCAAAGCACTAAAGACCATGCCTTTCAGTTGAAGGCCCTGAGTTTAATCCCTAGTTCCACCTGGCCTCCCCCAAGCACCTATAGTTCTACTTCTGGTGACCTCCAAGCATGACTGTCCACAAAGCACTGGATCTTCAGGAGATACCTTTCCTTTCCTCCACCCCCCAAAAAGACTCATCATTTTCCCTTTCCCTGGAACTAGTGATTTAGATTTTGTATTCATGCTTTAGGTCAGTTCTGCCAGGTTTGCCTCAATGCTTTAACTGAGTTAGTTCTAGGATAAATTTTACTTTCTGGTTTGGCTAATTGAGAGCACGCACATACAAAGAAATGCTATGCACTCTCGGTAAAAATAAAGTCATGAAATTTTACCATACATGGATGAAACTATTATGCTGAGTGATATGAGTCAGATGGAGAGAGACAGACAGGGACTCATCTCATTCATCTGTGGATTTAAGAAAAATAACAGATAGTATGTTAACAATACCCAGAGACAATAGAGATGAGGTTTGAAAGGATCAGCCCATGATACGGAGCTTACTACAAAGAGTGGTGAGTGCAGTTAGAGAAATAACTACACCAACAACTGTCATGACAATGGTAGTAAGAGAAATAGAGTGCTTATCTCAAATACAGGCCAGGGGTGGGGAAGGAGGGAGATGGGGGCATTGCTAAAGGATATGTACTTTTTATGGCTGAAACCCAACTACAAACATGTTTGTAATTGTGGTGCTTAAATTAAGATATTATAAAAAATATATTGCATTCCCTTGTCCAGTTATTTGTTTACATCAGAGAGGTGAGACCATACTGTGTTTGTCCTTCACATTCTGATTTACTTCATTTAATATGATATCTTCCAGTTTCATTCATGCGGCAGTAAATTGCATGAATTCAGCATTTCACACAGCTGCATATTATTCCGTTGTTTTTGTATGCCACTTCATGATATAACTTATTCTATTGTTTGATATCTAGGTTGATTCATTATTTTAGCTATTGTAAGTGCTGCAATGAATAATCATGTACATATGACCATCTGAATTAATGCTTTTGCCTACTCGTGGTAGATACCCAGAAGTGGTTTTGTTGGATCATACAGAAATTCAATACTCAGTTTGCTGAAAATTATCCATATTGTTTTCCTCAGGGAGGTTGAGCAGACAACATTTCCATCAACAGTGGATGACAATTCCTTTTCTACCATAGCCTCACCAACATAGATTCCTCTCACTATTTTTGTTTTTGTTTGTTTGGGGAGGTTGGAAGTTTGGGTCACACCTGGTGATGCTCAGTATTTATTCAGGGGTTGCAACCATTACTCCTGACTTGAGAGACCACAAGGGATACTGGGAATCAAAACTGGACCAGGTTATCCAAATTTAGATAGTAATTACATTGGATTTGTATAGTATTTTAAGTAACATGGACATTTTGACAATATAGATATACTTCTATTTCTTTCTTAAATGCTTTGAAGTTTTCATTTTATATAGATCTGTATCTTTTGTTACATTGATTCCTAGACACACGATGTTTTGGGGGGTGCTTTCTTAAATAGGATAGACTCTTTTTTATCACTTTCTTCTCTGATTTATTATTTATTATGGTATTTTGGGTATAAGAAAATAATAAATACCTGGTAATAATACCCACAGATGATAGAAATGAGAATCAGGAGGGCCAATTCGTGGTAAAAAGCTTGCCACAAAAAGTGGTGAATTGCAGTTAGGGTAGTGAATGGTACATAGTGACAGTATTGGTTGGAACTGATCATTCTGAGCAAGAACTGGGTGCTGAAATGGGATAAAGTGATATTAATGATAAATCTTATTTAGCAGTAGTGTAAATCACAGTATCAAAAAAGAAAAGAAAGATAAAACCAGAAAGAAAGCAGTAAAATGCCTTTCCAGAGATACATAGGGAGGGTGGTGGGTGGAGAACTGGGGACACTGATGGCAGGAAATGCTCAGTGTACTGCAAACCAGAGTGTCTGAAAGGGGAAAAAAGAAGAGAGAGAAATAGAGATAGGGAGAAAAGAAAAATGTGTGCCCCAAAGACAGGAAGGGGAGAGTACATTGGGGAGTGTAAAAGGGAAACCGGGAACATTGTGGTAAGAAATGTGCTCTGGGTCTGCCTAGCCTGCGCTAGCCTAGGACAGACCGCGGCTCGATCCCCCGGTTTCCCAAATGGTCCCCCAAGCCAGGAGCGACTTTTGAGCGCATACTCAGAAGTAACCACTGAGCGTCACCGGGTGTGGCCCAAACCCCCCCCCCCAAAAAAAAAGAAGAATAAGAAGAAGATTGCTGGAGCTGTAGAGAGAGTACAGCAAGTGGGGCATTTGCCTTCAGGTCAACTGACCAGTGTTAAATCTCTAGAAATGCACCTGAACACCAGGAGAAATTCCCGAGTGTGTTGCTGGGAGTAAGCCCTAAACTCTGTCAAGTGTGCCCAACACCCCACGCCAAGAGTAATATTGGCTGTGGGCTTTTTATACACTGCCATTACTAAACCATTGATGAAGGCTTTTTCCACTGTTATTTTGTGAAGGGTTTTTATCATGAATGAATGTTGAATCTTGTTAAAAGTTTATTCGGTATTGTTTCATATGATCATATGAAATGTATATTTCCTTTTACTGATGTGGCTTAAACCAAAAATATTTTGAGAAAAGAGTAGTCTCTGATTACTTTGAAATGACTATTTTCTGTTAGTATAGTGAGTAGTTAGACAAACAGTTGTAAAGAAATATCAGAATTTTTTTAAAGCAAAGAGGAGTTGAGAATGAGGACTGGGCTGCCCCCCCCCCCAAATCCAGTCAAGAAGACCAAGATGTAAATTTCTCAGAGAATTTACCTAAATAAAAAGCACCCCTTAGCTAACAAAGATACCAGGCAAAATTTGAACTTTTGAATTCAAGCTCCCTCTCACCTCTTTGGTCCAGAATTGCAGTGTAGAATTCCTAGTTCTGGCATTTTTAGCAATATTAAGCAATCTGTAAATTAAAGTACCTTCCTGGGAGGGCAGTAATGATCAGTTCTGCCATTCTACTTAGCCCATATGCCACCTGTACCAGACAGACCCCAGTTAGGCATATGTAGATCTGTGGATTGTGAATAGTTTGGGAGCAGAATCTTTTGGCAATGGCCAAGGAAGATACCAGATTGGGCAGATGTTTTTGGATACGAACTGTGAGAGCTTAATCCCTGACCACTCTCCTTTCAGAAGTCCTACAACCTCTGCCCTGTGAGCCTGTGAACCTCTTCCTAGAGCCTGGAACAGCTTCCCTATCTTTCTATAAGCCATTTCTCTCAGTAAACTTTGGATCAGAGTTCTGTTCTGTTGCTAATTTCTATTTATCCAGAGCCTATAAACCTAGGTAACAAAAGAAATCAATGCTACCTATGATACAGATAAAGAAAAATTTACCTGGAGTGATGAATTATTCACAATATCGTCTTATAGAACATTTATTTATAAGTCATTTTACATGTTCCACCTGGAAAAAACATGCTATGTTTAAAAACTGTGTTGAGTCAGACTTTCCACTGTAAAATCCAATTTGGTTAGGTTTACTAATTTACTGACTTGATGTGTCAAAGGTGAAAATAGTAGAACCAGAACATCATGGACAAGAAGGCCAAGATTTAGTGAAGGATAGTTTTAATAAGAAAGAATCTTACTTTAATAACACATTTTCTAAGAACTCTTTTTTTATCATTTCTATAACATCTTATTTCTGTAAAACCAAATACCATAACATGTAATATATAAAATAACAAGTATTCAATGATTAAATTTTTATTTTTTATTGAGAAAATTTTCCAACTATAAGGAAAATTACTAATTTTCTTGTTATCTTAATCTTTTAACATACAAGTAATTTGTTACTACTACAGACTTGGTGCCATACCAATAATTTTTATATTAGCAAGGATACATACTCGAAATCTTTCATTGGGTCCAAGTTCAATATTTGTACAGTTGGCTGTGTATGTCACCATATATTTACATGGTTTAATTGTATGATAGCATAATTGCTCATAATAAAATTATAGAGCTGGGCATTCATTAGTATAGCCTTGCCTACAGTCCTAGCTCTGCTGACATGGTCACTCAGCTCCTATTTGTATACCTCCACTTCAGGAAAAATCACTCACCAGAAGGTCTGCTTCTATGATTTCATAGTTCCTCATAATCTAAACAGAAATATTTGTAGGGGTGATGCCATTATTTTAGAATCACACTTTATGTTTTCTATACTAATCACCATTTGTGTTCAAGATGGTAATTATATTACAATGGCAAAATTCATTCCAAGGATATTTATTTATTCCAAGGATAAGTAGAAGAGAAAAGGAACTTTATCTTTGAAGGGCTACTAAAATAAGCAGTACAATCTAGAAAATAGCACCATGACCTAAATACAAACGATCTGAGTTTTTCATTTCTTTAAGGGTTCTGATATTTAAGAGTTCTGATACGAGGAATTTGTGGGTTTCCTAGAACACAAATATCAACAGTTGACTATACACCTGACTTTGTACTTTTAGTTCATATTAAACAAATATAAAGTTTACTATGTGCAGGGAGATAAGCTGCATACTGGATACCTAGTAAGAAGGTTCACATACCACATGAATTCTGAGGAGAAGTAGAAAGATCACATGAACACACTTCTACATAAATGAGTTGTTAAGGGGCCGGCAAGATAGCAGAGAGGTAGGGTGTTTGCCTTGCAAGTGCTGATCCAGGACCAATGGTAGTTCTAATCCAGGCATCCATATGGTCCCCCGTGCCTGTCAGGAGTGATTTTGAAGCAGAGAGCCAGGAGTAACCCCTGAGCACCACCTAGTGTGACCCAAAAACCAAAAAAAATTTAAAAATAAAAATTAAAAAAATGAGTTGTTCATATATCTTTAGTCTTGCTAATTCAAATTGTTTTTTAAACTATCACCTAGTGAAATTTTGGCTAGACATAACTGTTGTTTTTAAGCTGCTAATTGGTAATGCTTACATGAATTTCATAGTCTCTAATGTCTGGGACAACACATTACATATGTGGGCACTTAATCCCATTCAGTAGAACAGTGAAATATGGTTTGAACCACTTTCATGAGTCAATAATACACAAGTAATAAATAATTGCAACATGGTTCACACACCACAAAAATGAAATTTCATTTCTAAATACCAGATGTGATGATGTTGGTGGAATACTTAATTTAAAATGCATATCACATGGACTAGTAATGGCTATTGAAACCTCATGGTGTATTTCCTGATGTTTGTACATAAATATATTTGTATTTTTAAAATGTATGTTTTTTCCTTTCATAGTTCTGAAAAACAAAGAGTGGCATGGAGACAGAAATAGCACCCTAACTTAACTTATAGTAACAGGAATGCTGAAATACATGTTTTAATATACATATTATTATAGAATCTGTGTCTATTTATTAAAGAACAACATTTGAATTTTTATCAAAACAAGTGATTACTATGTTTCCAGGAGAACTTTACAACCTCTCTTTAGAATCAGAAATTACAGCTAGGGCCCAAGAGATTACACAGCAGTAGCGTGTTTGCCTTGCATGCAGCTGACCTGGGAGGGACCTTGTTTGATTCCCTGCATCCCATATGGTTCCCCAGCTTGTCAGGAAAGATTTCTGAGTTCAGAGTCAGGAATACCCCTGAGTGCCACTGGGTATGGTCCAGAAACAAATCAATCAATCAATGAATCAATAAATAAATAAAGTTAAAAGAAAGAAATTACACCTAAATATTGGAATTGTCCCTTAAGAAAAGAGGTACTGCTCTGTAATGTTGGGAAAATTTCCAACCTCCCTGACTTTTATTTTTATTTTTAGAAAGAAATAAAATGCTGGGTTTTATTCTCAAGGCTTACTCCTGCTCCTGGTCTATGCTCAGGAATCACTCCTGGCAGGATCCAGGGGGACATACATGATGCTAGGGATTGAACCCAGATCTGTTACATGCTAAGTAAGTGATCTAGCAGCTGTAGATCTCTGGTCCATGAAACATGATGTAAGAGAGTTAATTACTCAATTATTTGACAAACACTTCATTTGCAGTGGATCCCAGAACTTCAAACAAAAGTCCCACTGTCCCCCAAATATTTGCTAACATCCAGATAGAATTTGAAATGGGGCTGGTGCTTATAAACTCCTGTGAGATCTGAACTACCTACAAACCCATCCTCATCTTACTAATCAATTTAGAGAGTCCTAAGGGCATCTGTGTGTACACAAGCACAGGTTGTGTAATCTTGTTTTCAGACTTCACATGCCCCCTGGCAACCTCCATTGGCTTCCTAAGTCTCACATGTGTCCTGCCAGTTCAGATCCAACTCCAGAAGAATGAGCTCAGGGTTCAAGAGAAAGGAAAAAGCTAAAGGTGCAATTCCTAGCACATGGTCCCAAAGTACCCAGCCTCCGAGTGCCACTACTTTTTGTGAACTTTTTCCATAAACTCAACCATTTTATACTCTGGTTAGTCATACCTGTTGCCATAAAAAGCTGATATCCAGGGAATAATAAAGGAGAGAAGGAAGTCAGCAAAAAGAGGGTGGTCACAAGGTAAGCACCAGCCAGGATTCTGCACAGGCAAAGTGAGTTTGCAACTTGAGCATTATAAATCTCTCCACGTATCCAGAATGTGACAAATTAGTTCAGAGGTGGTAGTGCTGGAGGTAAGAGAACACCGTTGAGATCCAAACTATAGTAACTGCTAGACAGTCTCCACAGAGCCTATGAGGGGAAGAGATTCTCTTGGAGATTACTGCTGAGTAGACCAAAGGCATCCCCCGAGCATGATGACCTTGGTCTCTCTGAGAGAGAGAAAATTGAGAGCAATGTGTCTTGATGACAGACTTCCTGCTGTTGGTACCTACCAAGGAGGGTCCATATCAAGAGAAAGGCTGCAAGGCGACTGTCACACTCAGAAGCAGGGAGCTTTCTTTCCTGAAAGATATTAGCAGTGGTCATGCTTTTAAGAAATTCCCTTCCCAAGACAGAAAAAGAGCATTTTCTCCACTCAGAAAACCAGGGAGTCGGCAGATGCCAGCAAGACCTTTCTTCAGCTTCTAATTGGAAACTTGAAATGCAATTCAATCTTCACATTTTAGTGAAGAGCAGGGGCAGGAAAGAGAGTTAGAGCTAAAAATAGAAAAGCACGTACTGACTTTCCTTGAAATTTAGAGTGAGAGAAGTGTTGGATAAGAACCAATGTAAATAACAAAAAGATGGGGCTTTCAAACCAAGACCAGGGTTTTATTGCTAGAAAGAACAGTCTTTTTCCAATTTCTCATCCTACAAAAGAAACTAATATGAGGGATCCCTGATGCCAAATTTCCAGCAAACCATTTCACTGCTGATTTTTTTAAGTATAGAAATTTTTTTCTCCTAAAAACTGTTATTTCCCCAATTTCATTGTAAAAATTTATTCCGGTTACTACTTTGGTTTATTAAATTTAAACAAGTCATTTACATTAAAATATTTCTGATAAAACTGCAAAATAGAAAAAACTGTAAAATAGAATGTTAACTTTGCCTCATATTTAACTACAATTAATAATTTTGGGGCCGGAGTGATAGCACAACAGTAGAGCATTTGCCTTGCATGCTGCCAACCCGGGACAGACCCAGGTTCGATCCCCAGCATCCCATATGGTCCCTGGAGCCTGCCAGGAGCAATTTCTAGACACAAAGCTAGGAGTAACTCCTGAGCGTCACTTGCTGTGGCCCAAAAATAAACCAAAAAAGGTGATTTTTTACATCAAAATTAAATACCTAATGCAACAAATTTTAGGGATAATTGTGAAGTATTTTTCATTGATCTTTTCTAAAGTTTTAAAATTTTTAACTGAAATTCTGTGATTTGAAATACTATTAATACAGTTTTCTCATGCACTTAATTCCAATACCAACCTGTTGCTAGTGTATTCACCTTTCTCCCCCAAAGGAGGACTGAAATGCTGTCAATGCCCTCCCCCCACCAACTCAATGTATGAATCAGTTCTCTTGGTATGTTGCCTTTGGGTCTGTTTCTACCTTCCTATGTATCTATAAGTCACACAGGTAAAAGAGTTCAATTGGCAGATGCCATAATAATTTAGTTACTATTGATTTGGGGTGAAGGAGAAATTCGCCCGTTGTATAAAAAATTTAGAATGAAAGCATTTATAGATCCTAGAATGGGAAGCATTCAAAGTAAAATAAAAATGAAAATAAGCAGGGAAATAGAAGAAAACACTTCTTAGTACAATCATCTGGTTTCAAAAGACTGCTTTTGGGGTGGTTGGAGGAATAGTACAGTGGGTAGGGTGTTTGATCCAAGTGGGGAGCAAGTGGGACAAGGGAACCAGAGAAGGAAACAATATCAGAAAGGCAAGTTGAAAAAAATTGAGAAACACTGCTCTGTTTGACTCACTGCTTTTATGACAGCACTTCTGTATTAAACATCTAAACAGATTTCTAGGGCTTCCATGGATTTCACTGTAGATTTGGAAGCCTTATTTGTTTACAAAGAGAATTAACAGACTCATTGCAATTTTTAGCATGAAATCTCATTCTTTTAAATGAAGAAATTAAAAGGGAAGGAAAACAAGAATGGGTAAATGAGGAAAAGGGAGACAAATGCATCTTGAAAATAGAATTGAACTGATTTTTATTGATGCATTCCCAAAGAATATGATGTTAAAAAGCTATCATCCTTCAATTTTAAAAGAAAATATGGAAATATACCTAACATAAACCATGTGATTTTTCTCAAAGCTACATGGTGAATTGGTTGCAGAGTCAACCATTGTTACTATGTTTGTCGTTTTTTACTCAGATTATTATCGAGTGGAGAAGCTCTTCCAGATTTTGACTTTTCTTGGAGTTCTTTGACTAGCTTAGTCTTTTGGAAAGTCTTAAAAGAAGATAAATATTATACAAATATCTAAATTCACACACAATTTCTAAAAATTTATCCTGTAAGTTTTTTGCTTTCTCTAGGCTTAAACTGCCTGATTTTTGAGGAAAAACACATATTATTTAATTTGGCAATATAGGTGTAAAATAGCTTTGATTAGAAAAGTAAACAATAAACTGGTATCTATCCTATGTTCTCCTATCTCTATAATTGATTCTAACTTGAAGTTATGCAAAACAGAGATGGTGTTGGAGGAGCAACTGAAACAATCTGGAAATGTGAGAATTACTTTGATTGAAAAGTATTTTTATGAAGGTGCCAAAACACAATATTTCTCATTTCTCTTTAAGAATAACACATAATTTTAAGACTTTCTTTCCCTTGTTTATATACATTCTCATTGTCATTTTTTTTCTTGGAGCAGAGGAAAACTATTTCAGATGAAACTGTTTAGAACCTTGGAGAAATGTTGACAAAATAACAATAGTTTTCTAGAAATTCTTTCTTTCCTAAATTCAGATATGCAAAGAGAGGCTGTCTCTGATCATCTGCAATAATTCATAATGGCAGCATAAACTTGACTCAAGAGGTGAGGCGCCTAGGCATTCTCTTAGCCTACTCCCAAACACAGTTTCTCTAAACTAAGCTGTATCTCAGAGGCATACAAAGATAGAGATTCAAGCAAAGGGATCTTGTCATGTGGGGTAAGTGATAGCCCCTGGTGAAGAGACAAACCACACGTTTAGTCAGAGACTCACTTAGTATCCTCCCTGGTGCAGTCAATCGCTTGCCACCTAATTTGCAGAAGCAATGCATTACAGCTGCCTGGTGTTACATCTAGACATCATCTCTCTTGTCCAAAGGTCACTCGCCCTCAATGTGTGAGCTTTGTGAGAACTTTGTGAGAACTTAGCCAAGTATAGAAATAATATTGCTTCCCCAGAAACTTGATGAATTGTTGCAGAGTTTGAGCGCTTTAACCCAAGGCTCATAAACTAAAAGCCAAATTAATTTATGTATGTATTTTCTTTATTTAAACACATAATGCATGTGTTTTGAGATAACTGCAAGCAATTGTATTAAAAAAACAGAAATAAAAAGAGATTGAAGAAAGTTTAAAAAATAAAGTAAAAAGAAAAAGTACATTTGTGAAAAGCACATCTGTGGAAATTTTATCTTCAATGAAGTCATTGATAAAATGGCAAAAGTTTAATCAAGTTCTTATTGTTAGCTGTCCATTCTGTAAAATTGGAGTGTTTCTATGGGGAATGCGGGTGTTTGGTCCACCCTTTACTCTCAAGATGTCCAGCTTTCTGCTGTGTGGGTCTGTGTACCCATGATTTTTCATTGCTTGGTTTATATCTTGCTTTGGAGGGTCTTTTGTCTGTTCGTTTTTTTTTTTGTTTGTTCGTTTTTTTATGGAACGCTTCACGAATTTGCGTGTCATCCTTGCACAGGAGGCCACGTTAATCTTGTCTGTATCGTTCAAATTTTAGTGTATGTGCTGCCGAAGCAAGCACAGGTTTATATCTTGTTCCAGAAAAGAGCAAGACTATTCAGCTGGCCTAGTTCTAACATGCCAACTCTCATTTTATGTATTTTAAGCAATATGCTTTTAAGATTTCTCAGTCAATAAATATATTAAGAATAGCAAGCATATAAATTGTGATTGACTCAACCACCTGGTAAATGATGGAGAAGGAAGAAAAACACTGAAAACTAATAAACATACGGTCATCTAGAAAAGGGTTCCTTGTAGAGGCAAATCCTTCAACTTATCTCTACAATCATTTGGGGCCAGTGGCATAGTCACCCAAATACATATGGTTGAAAAGAAAATGTTCCGTTAGTTCCTTTATGCCCTTCCCATGGCAGTTTACCCATCAGATTATCAGAAAAGTCTTTTTCTTTCAATGACTCTGCTTGAAGCTGCTCCAGTCATTCTATTTCTCATCACCTTCCACCTTTTCTTCCCGGAATATTTCACAATACACAATCATTTTATTCATTATTAGTCTATTTTTGTGTTTATATACTTTATCAGCACTCTCACAAAGATTATGAATAAATAACTGCTGAATGAAAAATATCACCAGGAAAGTAGCTGTGTTTTCTGATTTTAATAGTTCACTTGAGCAACATTTACTTTCCACTTAGGAAAGTTCCTAAGAAAGACAGTTAAAGGGATGTTATTTCCTTAAAGGTGGGGGAAAGTAACCACAATAAGTTAAGTAATCATTATGAACTAGGAGTGGTAAACACCATGACAGGGTAAAATAGGTATAATTAGCCCTCACTTCACTGATGAGGAAACTTAAGTTAAACAATGGTCCAATTTTCTGCAATTAATGTTAATATCTGGATTCAAGTCCAAAGTCCACATATCATTATTTAGATGGATAGAACTTCCATTTTCTTCACTTAAGTAAAAGCTTATATGTCACTAGGCTGCTGGATGGGCCAGACCCAAATTGGGTTTCAATATTAGAAAGCAAAAGATGAAAATATTTTGTAGATTGCACTCAAGACAGAGAGTTCAGATGAAAAGACCAAATTTAAATACATATGTGGCATTATGAAAAGACAGAATCAAGTCAAAGTCCTATGAAAATCGAATCACTCTACAACTTACCCAAATCTGATTCAGACATGTTAGACACGTTAGTTATGCCACCAATGACTTTGCTATCATCATGTTCAATGGGTAATATTCTAGCTTCGTTGCATAGGGCTTCACTTATTATTTGTTATTTAACCATTTCCTCCTTCGTGAATCATTGTTTACCCTACCAGACTCTCCTACACTTCCCCTTACTTATCTGTCTCGCCATCTCTGTCTCATTTGCCACTTGATCCTCCTCCACCTCAGCAATAAAAGTGGGGTTATTCAAGATCAAGGTGAGAGCTTCTTTCTGGGTCTTTACCTTCCATCTAAGTAAACTCATTCATTCTAACGCCATTAGTACTTACAGGTTTATGAGTCTCCCATTTTATTTTTATTCTGTATATAATTCAAGTTTTAAACTTGATTTACCAATTGCCTAGTTGGTATTGAAATTTAGATATTTCAAAGACTCAAGTTTAATATATTTCAACATACATTTATTATATAAATTCTGATTTCTCAGTAGTCCCAATATTGGTGAATAAGTCAACCTTTATATCTTGTTTTATATCTATGCCCTTGAATAGGTGGAAATTTTATATGATCTACATTGATTCTCTTTCCCTCAATCATCACATGTAAATTTACCAGTCCTTTTTCCCCTGAAATCAAACTTCACTGGTTTCTCTACCTCCACTCTTAGGCCATACAACTCAAACTCTAATTTGCCATCTGAGACATATTTTTAAAACATAGATATGCTTATGTGATTTCATTAATTACAGAGCAAAACTTCATATATTTTGGGGGTCACACCCAGCAGCACTCAGGGCTTACTACTCCAGCTCTACCCTCAGAAATCACCCTGGCAGGCTCCCGGGACCGTATGGGATGCTGAGATTCAGACCACTGTCCCTCTGCGTGCAAGGCAAATGCCTTACCTCCATGCTATCTCTCCTGCCCCCAAACATCATAATTTTTAAGTTGGTCTATAATTTCAATATATTATTAAACTTGTCTAAGTGTTGGTCGCATTGCTTAGTCCTTCTTAATCTATACCAGCTTTCTTTCTCAGTTTTCTAACTACCAAAGATGTCCTTTCAAGTTGTATTCATATTATATTTCCATTGGCCTTAGGGCTTTAACAAATTAGACCTTATTCCTGGAATTCTTTAAACTCTAGCGCAAACACTCAGTTAGTCAAGACTTAGATATCATCTAAAGTGTTATTTCCTCTGGAATCCCTAGTCATTTTTGGACAGATAATCTCACAACCACATCTCTCTCTATCTCTCTCTCTCTCCTTTTTCACATACAATCACTGAATCAAGTTCAACTAAGACAACATATTTTCAGCAGTCTCAATACAGTTTGATTAATATTTCTCTATTTTTTGCTTGGGGATTTGGGTTTATTTGGAGGGGTTGTCTGTTTGTTTTATTGTTTATTTTGCCACACCTAGTAGTGCTCAGGGTTTATTCATCAAGAATTCTTCACTCAAGGATCACTCTGGCCCTTCACCCTGGGATCATTCTTGGCAGAATTTGCTGGGGTTTGAACATGGGTAGATCACATGCAAGGCAAACATCCTACCTGCTATACTATTTCTCTACATCAAATATCTCTTTCCTTAATGAATTATTAAATCTGGAGAAACAAAGAGCCATTTCCATTATCATTGCCATTATTCCTTATTGTGCATCTCAGAACTCAGGACTGCTTTATGCAAAGATTACTTGTGAGTTTTTGTTAAAGGAAAAAAGGAAGAAAGATGAGTAGAGAGAAGGAATGAAAGAAGAAAAAAAGGAAGAAGGGAAAATATAAACCAGAGGAATCTTGTGAGTATCCATATCTCACATACATTAATCTGGGATTTGATTGTTTTTACAAGACTGGATTACAAGTGAGGTCGAGGGTCCCAAGAGATAGTACAATGAATAAGCCACTTACTTTGTAGCCTGAAGTTCATAAATGGCCACAGAGCCCCAACAGGAGTGGTTCTTGAGTATAGAATGAGCAGTAAGCCCGAGTACCCCTTGGCATAGCCCCCAAGTTAGAATAATTTAATGTTACCAATGGAGAATACGTGTCATTTATTTATAAGGCAATAAATGCTTGAACTCATCTTTAGCTTATTTGACTTCAAAACGTGTATAGTTATTGCTGTGATTTTTTTTCAGTTTATCTTATTTCTCCATTCACATTCATTTCAGAATTTAACACATATTTCCATTTAAAATTTTTACAATTAACTTTAAATTTTTTTATTTGGGGCAAGAGCGAGTTAAAATGGTAATTAATTTTGTGTTAGATATGTTATTTGTAGAAAGCAATTTTGTCTAGATCTTAATAATTCGATTTACTGCAGATATTTTCTTTGCCCCTGTGCTTAAAATAACTTTTTCTTCTACAATAAGAGAGAATTGAATTTAGGCTAATACCCAATAAAACTCCTGACTATGCATATTGTTTTAGAATAGCATCTTTTACTTTGACTGGGACAGGACTGACCCACCTCCAGCTCCAGGCTAAGCAAGTGCTCCAAGTCTGATCAGTTCCTAGCAATAAATAGTATTTGGCACAAAAATGAACAGTAGTAGGTCACAGTTTGGTTTCTTGGACCACATGAAAGAAAGATTGCTTTCTGATGCTGATAGCATAATAAACAAGTCAGCTATGACTTTCTTCCCTCTTGCCTCACAAAATATAAATTGAACCACATATAGAAAAGCAGAATTGGGAACAGGGAAATGATATAGATGGATGTAATTGAGGGTGGCTACCATTGGTGCAGAATTCTAACACAGAGGTGACACTTTTATATACAGAGCCAACAAGTAAAGATGCTAAGCTTTGGGGGCCGGGCGGTGGCGCTGGAGGTAAGGTGCCTGCCTTGCCTGCGCTAGCCTAGGACAGACCGCGGTTAGATCCCCCAGTTTCCCATATGGTCCCCCAAGCCAGAGCGACTTCTGAGCATAGCCAGGAGTAACCCCTGAGCGTCACCGGGTGTGACCCAAAAACAAACAAAAAAAGATGCTAAGCTTTATGGCTCTCTGGTTTTAGTTGTACTAGTCCTTGCTCTCAGTAGAATTAAATTTTGAATTAAATCAAATTTTAGGGTTTTGTTTGTTTTTAACATTTTGGTTTTTTTATATTTTTGTCAAGTATAATTGACAATCCTCACATTATTCACAAGTTAAAACATGGGAATTAATTTCTTTCCTGTTTTTTAAAGAACTAAGTGGTTTAAAATGGCTGATGGACATAAATATCCAAGCAATTCTACATTTGCTAAAATAAAACATGTTTGATAATAGTTTGAGTGAGAAGGTTAATAAATTGGGACTGATCATTGCTTCAACACCAATCTGAAAAATCCCTATTAAAAATTAACAACACAGAAATTTACTAATTTGATGTAAAAATGTCAAACCTATCTGCAACCAGTTATATTCTAGTAAGAAAAATTTTAATTTTAATATAAATATTTTATCAATGATTGTTAAAGTACCATTGATTACTAGTTGAGAATAGATTGTTTATGTATAGTTTAAAATAGCTTTCATCCCTTGGATCCTCTATTAGGATTTTGTTTTTCTTTCTTCCATCTTTATTAGTCATTAAGCTGATTCTTTTTTTGTTTTGGTTTGTTTTGGTTTGGTTTTTGGACCACACCAGGCGATGCTCAGGTGTTACTCCTGGCTATGCACTCAGAAATCAATCCTGGCTTGGGGGACCATATGGGATGCCGGGGGTCCAACAAACCCAGGTCCTTCCTGGGTTGGCGGCATGCAAAGCAAACACCCTTCCGCTGTGCAATGGCTCCAGCTCCTAAGCTGGTTCTTGATGCTCTATAAAGTGATGTTTTTTGAACCAGAGAGTTAGCCTCAAGAATCTGATAAATTACTTTGCAAAGGGGAAGACTGTGAACATCCAAAAGCTTCCAGGGGCTCAGTCGCCATAACTTTGGAGAGCCCATATTAAAGCATACACACACACACACACACACACACACACACACACACACACACACACACACACACAACCAAATCTGATCTTAATGTAAAAGCAAAAAGTCAGACAAGAGATGAACAAGTGAGCTTAATAAATACATCTTTCACCCTAACGACAAGAAAACAACACCAACTTGATCTAAGGGCAGGTTGCCCTACCTCAGCACCTAACAGTGTCCTAGGATCTGCGCAAAAACCAAGATCTCTAATTACAGAAGACTGACTATAACAACCACTACTGAGCAGAACTTTTCCTAGGACCATCAGACCTTAGGGTTTGACAACTACCATGCCCTGAACCTGTAGTCGGTCTTATGACAGTATGCTTCATGAGTAGTGACACCCTGTATCTCTTAGACCAAGAGAATTTCCTAATTTTTCCCAATGTTTACTGCGCCTATGCAAAAACCAAAACAAATCCCTAAAAACTTGCCACATCTACACTCTTCTTTTTCTTCTTTTAAGTTTATTTATAGCTTCCAGATAGGGTCTCCAGCCGTTTTCACAAAACCATAGAACATGAATCATCTTGTTCTGCCTCATATTCTATGTCTTCCTACAAATTGAGAATTAAAAAAAAAAAAGTGGATGGGATTCAAGCAGTCTCAGGAGCATTGAGTGGGAAAAAAACCAAAATGGTTAGATCTAAGTAATCAAGCCAAAGTCAAAGGCTATAGAATCAAGAGACCCAAATGACAACAAGCTATACACAAAATGAACCTGTTAAACTATCAGTCCAGGGGCTAAAGGTGGAGGTCTGGGAGGCATGCTGGGAAGAGTGGCGAAGGAGGTCAACACTGGTGGTGGGAATGGCCCTAATTCACTGTCACTATGTGCCTGAAATACAACGATGAAAGACTTGTAAGTCACATCGGTCTCAATAAAAATTTCTTTAAAATAAATAAAAATAAATATGTCTTTGCCAAAATTAAACCAATATACTCTAATTGTTTATAATATATGCATAAAGTGACTTTTAAGAAGAGGAAATGATTTCTGTTGCCTCAATTTATATTCTAAAATCGGTGCCTTAATTACACATATATACAAATCAATCATAAAAAGAAATTTAATCATGAATTGAGAAATGAACCCACAAGTCTTTATTTTTTCATTTTTACTGAGGTAGCATGACTGATAGTACTTTTAATGATACTTTTTAAAATAGAACAAACAAATATTAAGAAAAAATGCCTAGTTCATGGGTAACTTACATGAGTTGGCTTTTTCAGATCTAAATTAAATTTTCTGTACCCCAAAAAGCCAAAAAAAAAAGTATAAATTAGATGCTAGTCTTTATCTTACTTAATAAAAATTACACCTTATAATTTCTTTGTTTTCATCTAGGGAAAGAATTTTTATTTTAACATTGTTGTAATCATTTTTAATTAACCCAAATTGTTGTTTCTATTTTTATAACTGTTGGAATTTCCCATGATGTTCCCACGATTATCACTGTGACAATTTTATTGACAGCACAATCTAACAAAATACAGAAATACCTTTGTATAGCAAGTAAAAACATTTGTGTGTGTGTGTGTCTGTGTGTGTGGTGTGTGTTTTGAAAGATTGTTGGTAAGCCCTTACAGTTAAGAGAAATTACTTTCCCTGAATATTCACACCTGTGTTTTCTTGGCCTCAGTCACTATGAACCATTATGCCTACTTTGGTATTCCTCACCTGGATATTAAGCAATTCCATTTTAGATTAGTAACTGTTTTATTCTCTTCCTTCAAAAGCGTACAAGCCTTTTTTCTACTTTATTCTAAAAACAAAAGTGGCAATTAGGTTACAAGTCCTTCAGCTAAACAGGAATGTTGGGTTTTACCTGGAATTTACTGGCATCACACATGTAATCAACGAAAAACAATTCCTTAGATTTTTCTTTGTTGACTGCTATGAAAGAAAATTTTGCTTTCTACTTTCACTTATCACTTTATTTTAAGACACCAAAGAGATAGTATAGCAGGTAACATGCTTGTCTTGCACATAGTTGACCAAGGTTCAAGCCCAGACCCCCCATGTGTTCCCCTGCTAGAAGTGATCCCTGAGCACAGAGCAAGTAGCAGGCCCTGAGCACAGCTGGGTAGGACCCAAAGACCAAAAGAACAAAAGAAAATGCCATTTTAACTGTTTTCTCGTTATTTTTTCCCATTGTCTTTGCCTATTGCCAGTTTTGTAATGCCTGGATTATGTTCCTTTCACATTTTCACCTTAGCAATACTTTAGTTTTCAAATGTCACGTGTGTTTACTTTAAGCTTTAAAAATATTAATTTATACATCTAATTAATGAACAATATTAGAAACCCAGTTAGGTTTGTAATTAGTGTCATCTTGTGTGTGTACACTTCCTAATCTTTATTAGTTTAATTAGAAATTCTGCTATTGCTATCATTTATACTTAAGCCACTCCAAAACATTTTAAGTGCTTTTGTAAGTATTTTATGAGAATGAATCAACTGCATTAATATTTCGTTTTCTTTGTTTTTTTGTGTACTGACAATGGAATAATCATGGCAGATAAAAACAACTATGTGCCTTGACATTATAATGACTGACTCTGACTAATGAAAAGGTAGAAAACAAGAGAGGAACAGTGAGTGCAGCATTGACCAAGGTGAGGTCAATACAAAGTGAATACATAAACAAACATATATATATATATATGGATCCATGTGAGAGTCCTTATTCATATTAAAATTAATAAGTGATGCTGATGCACAGCTCTATGATACAAATAAATGTGGGCACCAAATGGTGCAAAACATCAGTGTCTTCTGAAAGTCACATTCATACTTCTCTCAAGCCTTCTCCAGTGAGGAGCTCAGGGATCTTCACTCAGGAAGAGTCCCTTTCCTTTCCACATCCAGGCACCTGAAAAGAACTCTCTAAATCTCACTGCTGTTTCTCAGCAGCTTATGGTTTGGACTCTTCCACTCTTTATTGCTAACTGAATTGCATGCTTGTATTAATGTAAACCATCCCCAATAAATCATATTGTAATTTTATTCAATTGACAAGAACCATACATTTAAACCTGCCCACATAAATGTGGCAGTTAGTACCCCTGACATTTGAACCTCATATTACACAATGATCTCATTAAAAGTCTCAAAAAGTGCCCTACTGAACAAAAAGGGATTCACCTTATTTACAATATAACTCTTTCAATGCTGAAATAGAGTCTAAACAAAAGTTTTACTATTATGGTATAAACTAAATCTATTGGATTATCAAGAAACATCATCAACCAGGATCTAACATTCTGTTGTTTTCAAATTTCTTAATAGTAAGGAAACGATATATATATATATATATATATATATATATATATATATATACTATACTAGGAAGCTCAAGTATTATATATATATATAATACTTGAGCTTCCTAGTATAGTACCGAATGCAATTCTATCTTAAGTTTATACATAAAGATAAACTATAGAAGGTCTAGATATGTTTGATACAAAACAAAATTGTATTAAACATTCAAAAACTACTAAAATTTAGCATTAGTTAATGAACTGCATCACTAACCCTTTCATTTTCCAAACTCTCAATGTTATAGTTTTCTATAGAAAGGAGAGTTACTTATGACCATAATGCCTGAATGTTTTGTGTTAGTATAGTTTTACTTCATGCTCTATAATTCTTTAAATCTAGATTAAGTGGTGTGGAGTTTAGTAAATAAACTTTATAAATTTATATATTATTATAGATAGTATAAATATAAATTACAGGGGCCCGGGAAATAGCATGGAGGTAAGGTGTTTGCCTTTCATGCAAAAGGTCATCGGTTCGAACCCCGGTGCCCCATATGGTCCCCCGTGCCTGACAGGAGCAATTTATGAGCATGGAGTCAGGAGTAACCCCTGAGCACTGCCAGGTGTGACCCCCCCAAAAAAAAAACCCCAAAAATATATATATATAAATTACATATTCATGTAAGTAGTAACTCTATTATAACCATGTTAGCTAAATTATAATTTTTAAGTGTAATCATGTATCAAAATAAAATAAAATCTAGCTTTTTGAAATTCTGGAAGTCAAGCTGGATATAGACATATAATATATAGATTGTAGATACATATAGTGACAAAGGAATCAATATTTGTATAGAGCAAGAAAAGGAAAGAAACCTATACAGGAGCATGTCACACAATTTGAAGTGAATACTATGCCCATCTTGATGTTACTGTTAATGTCACAGGAACAGAAATTCAACATTCAGATATGTAGGCTCTGAAGAGATGCAGCTTACTGCATTATATATAATGATTAAATTGATAAAAACATGTTTAACTATCAAGAGACTTAAAACACATACTTCACAATGATCAATAAGTACATGAAACAGTTTCATGCATTTTTATGGAGCAGATGTGACTTCCTTCCCTTAGACAATAGAGAAATGTAAAATTAAGCCATATATAAAACCACTCAAATCAAACACTTCATGTTAATATTATCTTAGTTTTCAGGAATGGGGATGTGGCTCTTATCTATTATGTTTGCAATACAAAAATAGTGTTAGAAAAATAGGGCCAGAGAGATAGCATGGAGGTAGGGCATTTGCTTTGCATGCAGAAGGACAGTGATTTGAATCTCGGCATCCTGCCAGGAGCGATTTCTGAGCATAGAACCATGAGTAACCCCTGAGCTCTGCCGATTGTGACCCAAAAAAAGCCAAGCCAAACCAAAAAGAATAATATAATACCTTAATGTTCAAAGTACATATAGTCAAGAAGAAACTGCACATGAGAAATTGCCCATATATGAAATATGAAATTAGTACAACATTTTATTCATGCTCTACAAGTCCTTCAAACATGTACATGTTTGTACATGCTCTACATGTCCTTCAAAAGGAAATTAGAAAAATAAATTATAGCACATACATAAAAGCTAATTCTACAGGATGGCAATGAAAACATGAGGAACTACTAACTATCAATATGGAAGAACTTTCATGATGCATTATTATATATATTTTTAAATTGCAGAGAGAACATTGTGTGTAGAGTATATTCAGAAGAGAGGCTAAAGCCCTTAGGAGCCTGTTCCCTCTTGGAAGATAAATCTTAAAGAATGAAAGAGATGATGTTCTGGGAACAGTTGATGCTACAAAAGTTCATAAAAACTATTTAGTGTTGAACTATATTAATCATATATTTGGCTGTTAAAGCTTGCTAGTAATCAGTAGACACAAACAAGTCTCCTGTATCTCTTCATAGTTAAGTCATTAATTACATCAAAGACCAGTGACTTTTCTCAAAGGTGTTTTCATTTCCTTCCTTCATTTTAAGCTTTGGAGATACATGCATCACTCTCTTTTTGTTTTGTTTTGTTTTCTTTTCTTTTCTTTTCTGTACCTCCTACCACTTTGTTAGGGCCTCCTTTTCTCTGAACCTTCCAAGTCTTTTTTTATACTAGAAGCAGAACCCATCTATCCTACTCCACATAATTTTCTTTCAGAACTTGGTATGACAGAATTGTGACTTAATGCTGCCTATCGAATGCACTGGGGTGAAGGGGAGACATGCAAATGGGAAGACATTCTTTTTCTGAGTCTAAAGATGTAAAGTTATATAAGTAGTGAAGATGCTAAAACTTCAAAAATATTTCTAAAAATTTAACACAATCACAAATAAAACCTCACATTAATGAAACTCTCATGACTTTTAATGAAACCTTTTCTTAATGTGGACACACATGAAATCCAGCCCTGAATTGCACTGACGTATTATTTGTGACTTTTGGTGCAGCTAATTAAGCCTTTTGTTAAAAACCTACCCTTCACTTGCCTGAGGATGGATGTTTTGGGGTTTTTGTTCCCCTGAAGTACTGAACTGCTGGACTCTTCATAGGAGAAGCCATGGGGTCAGGACACACTTCTCCTTGACAGTAATATTCTCTCCTATTCCCTTTATGATCTGAGTACAACTCAGGACTTCAGTAGCATCTATTATTGATAATCCTAGTCCCTCTCTCTTCTATCTATCTATCTATCTATCTATCTATCTATCTATCTATCTATCTATCATCTATCTATCTATATCTATCTCTTTTTCATTAGGTGGCTATCCCTGGCAATGTTAAGGCTGACTTGTATCACTTCTGGGAGTTTCTTAGAAAGTCATATGGGGGGCCCGGGAGATAGCATTGAGGTAAGGCGTTTGCCTTTCATGCAAAAGGTCATCGGTTCGAATCCC
>PVKC010000959.1:0-56277 GCA_004027635.1 Crocidura indochinensis | reverse complement strand
TACTGACGAATATGGGGAGCACAAGAACAAATCCAACAAACTCAATGACATGGTTCAATCAAAAGCATTAACTGGGGGATTCTATCACCAGAATTACTTAATGAACAACTCATAAAGTGAAGAAAAAAAGTGGTTAGAACCGTCTTAGTCAAGAGAATATTTACTAAGATTTATAGATGTCAAAGAGGAAAAAAAAAAGGATATTTGAAAGAAATTCGTGTCCATTGTATGTCTTTTGAAATAGTTCAGGGTTGTAAAACACAACACATGATGTTGGTCTGTGATTAGACTGTGAAGCACTGAAGTTAAAAGGAGTAATGTGGGTTAGTGGTGTTTGGGACGGTAAGAGTAAAGGAGTAAAAAATAAGTTTTGTACGGGAGTGGGAAAGGGCAGAATACAAATAGACATTCTGGATACACAAACAATAACAAAAGGATAGGGAATATTCTTAATATAAAACAGTGCGCATGGGGGCACGCGCGGTTTCCACCCCAGGAGGCCTGGGGGCCGGGGGCCGAAGAGGGGGCAGCTAGGAGCCTATCAAGACCCCCAGCATACTCAAGTTAGAGAGAAGGCCTTCCACATGGAACTTCCCGAAATCCATGCTGGGTAAACCCTGCCTCCAGCTCAAGAAAAGATAGACAGAGAGCTGGAAGCCAGGATCCTCCACCCCACACCCTGGGCTTTTCCTACCCCAGATCTAGGGGAAGTGCAGGGAAAGCTTGGGACCCCATCTAGGAGGGGACACCCCCCCCAACCCACCTGGTCTGACCACCTGGGCTGCCACCCCAGGAGGCCTGGAGGCCGGGGGGCGGAGAGGGGGCAGCTAGGAGCCTATCAAGACCCCCAGCACACCCAAGTTAGAGAGAAGGCCTTCCGCATGGGACTTCCCGAAATCCATGCTCAATACCTATTAAAATTCTAATGACAATATTCACAACAAACTATTGAAATTTGTATAAACTCATATAACTTTCTTAATTACTAAGAACTTCTTTAGGATGGAAGAATAAAATGCAGGGGTTGCATTTCCCAACTTTGAGCTATACTACAAAGCTATAATAATTAAAATTGCATGATATAGTGGACACACAAATATGAACACACAACTATATCTCCAGGTTAATTTCCCATGACTTTATTTTGTGTGTTTGGGGAGTCAGTTTGGTCCATACCTGCTGGCATTTAGAAACTTCTCTGAACACTGTGCATTGGGGTTACTTCTAGCAGTTCATTGCTCAGATACCATGTGGGTCCAGGCATAGAACTGAAGTTTTATGTGAAGCAAGAGATTTAATCCCTTTCCTACCATGTAATCCTTTTATTCCTGCAACCTTCTTGTTCATAGACCTATGCGTCCTAAGTTTGGGAAATTCCTAACTTATCTAGAGTCCATGTATATGCTATTATCTGTTGATTCAGGACCTAAACAAAACACTTCACTCTGTTTAATTCCTTGCTACTGAGCTTCCTAGCCAGACTCAACTATTACTTTTCTTACTTCTTCCTTTACTTATTTACTTTCTTACTTTTCTTACTTCTTTCCTTCTCATTGCCCAAATTAACTCTTTTCCTTAATTCTCTCTAGACATTTCATTTGACAGCACTTGAAACACTGCTGAGCAGTTACCTTTAGCTGTTTTCTATGTGAGAAATCTAGAACTCTAAGTTACCATCTTTTTATCACCTAAATAATCCAGTATAAGATCGAGTTGGGGGTTCAGTATAAATGTACTACATAGATAAGGCATCCCAATTCTTACCACAGGCTGTGTTCTTTACACTGACTATATAGAAAAATGAGGTACAGTAAATGCACCCCATATACACCTCAACACAGGCCCTTTGTCTGGTCTGTATTGTGAATTGGGGGACAAAAAAAATAAATGAACTACATAGGTGAGAGAATGAATGTGCTAATTATCAGCTAGATAAATATACATTTTTCTATAACACAAAGAATGAATTAAAAGATTGTATAGAAATTAAGTATTTTTCCACTTGCTGGATGCTTTAGATTGTAGACATTGGCTATACATTTATTATCCTTCCTTTACACATCTTAGAACATATCTTATAGTCACTGCCATATTTGAACATAAACAAAAAGGGTATCTAACATACTATTTAATTCAAAATTTACAGAAACACTGTTAAGTTTCAAAATTTATAGAGCTAGTGAGTCTCTCAAGGAAGAATTTTAGACATATATTTTGAAATGATAAGTGAAATTTTTAAATCGTTCCATATAAATATCCAACTCAAAATTAATAACTTTTAGAATTTTCTAGAAGTAAAATAAAAGGTATAACTTTGTTTTTCAATGTCTGCAAAAACAAAGTTACAAATTTTAGAAGTATACTAATAATGAAATGTTTTCAGTTTGAAATTTTGAATCTTTGAATAATTTTTTAATTCCTTAAAAAGGCAGATGGGAAAGGTCTTACTGAAATATTTCATTATAAAAATATTTCAACTTTTTCCATCTTATTTGAATTTTATTTCTTTAAATATTGGACATTTGATAGTTTTCAATTTTAACAGTTCTCATCTGGTCACTCACCTAAGAGTTGAGTCAAATCCTGCAGCTTCCCTACATTACTGGGTTTCATTCCCTCTATTTGTGCAGGCCAAGAAACCAGTGAAGAAAAACAACCCAAGTACAACTGCTGCAAATTGACTTGCAAATGTACAAATTCAGACCAAAAAATGAAACAGGAAATCTTAGAAGATGAATTTATGGGCAAATCTAAATTCCTTCCAATATTTCTCTAAATTTTTCAGTGCAATCTCATTGTCCATAACTGATAAGTTTTGCCTTTTGTTTCCTTTTTTAAACCAACTTTATTGAGGTACAAGAATTACAGTGCTATTGATCACACTTTCTATGTAAACATAATCACAACAATAGATCTATCACCAGAGAGCCCACTTTCCCCCAGGTCTAGCTAGCCCCTTGTTTAGTTTTGAAAAAATCTGTGATGATGCTTCTCAAACATAGGAAATTTTCTTCATGACCTATACTTTAATATTTAATCACAAGTTAGCATACATTAGTATTACATGTTATAAAAGGATGTTGATGGTCTATTTATAAATGTATATATAAGAATATGCATTCAAAACAACATAGATATGTACTAGAGAATTTATATTCTAAAAGTTCCTATAATTTCAAATTTTAGTTTTCATAGAATTAAAGTATAAGGGGCCCGGGAGATAGCATGGAGGTAAGGCGTTTGCCTTTCATGCAAGAGGTCATCGGTTCGAATCCCGGAGCCCCATATGGTCCCCCGTGCCTGCCAGGAGCACTTTCTGAGCATGGAGCCAGGAGTAACCCCTGAGCACTGCCAGGTGTGACTCAAAAACAAACAAAAACAAGAATTAAAGTATAAAATAAGCATCAATTATGAGTTTATTTATAATGCAAGAAAGATGCTGAAATATTGAAAAAAAGGAACTTCTTGAAGCCACCATTTTCAAGCCCAGATTATCTAAACTGACTGTTTCTATTGCTGACAGATTAAATGATGCTGCAACATTAACATTTTAGAGAAACCTTATAAGCGAACATGAGAAAATGATGATTGCTGAACTGAATTAACAGGCATAAATATATCAAACAACTCACCCAGCCCCATATGGCTATTCTTTTTTCATCAATGAAGCCCATTTCTATGAATTTTCTAAAGTAAAAGAAACAAATTTTTAGAATTTCAAATGTGTACACATGACATTTACTTCATTACACAAGCATATTTAATCCAAAAGTTTAATAGAAATGCTACATTTTTCTTTGTTTAAACACATGCATAATAAGATTGCATTTACAAATAACTCAGAATATTATCTTGTCATCTTTAAACTCTATAATACATCATCTACTGAATCAAATTTCTTTGGCTGTAACGCCTTCTATTCAAAGTTTATGCTTCATTATTTTTTAAGATTCAGAGAGGCCAAAAAGAGAAGCTCTAGTTATACAAATAAAAATAATAATAATAGGACCAAATTTTCAACTCTACAGCTTCCAAATGAAGATTTATTTTTGTTTTGTTTTGTTTGTTTGGGGACCATACCTGGTGGTGTTCAGGAGTTTTCCTGGCTCTGCACTAAGAAATTACTCCTGACTCGGGGGACAATATAAAATGCCTGATATCAAACCTGGGTCTGTCATGGGTCAGTCTTGTGCAAGGCAAACACCCTACCACTGCTATCACTCTAATCCCAGGCAATGAAAATTTTTGTTGCTGAAGTTGCTGGCTGTTTTAACTTTATTAGGATCTTGTTCTTTTACACTTACAGTGTAAGTGATGACAACTTTACTCATATTGAACTCATATTTAAGAACTCATTTTTACTCATATTTAAGAAAACTAATCTTTCATTTGTGTTTAAGTATTTCTTTCTTTGAGGGTGTGGAAATGACTCATTTGAACTTTTCACAGAAGAGCTTCTAAAGTGAATTCACATTTGGTGGGAATTTGTCTCCTAAGTGATACTCTGTTCTTGGGAGGCTATTGGCAATTTTTGTTCAAAAGAGCCGGTGGTCCAGGTCAGAGTCCTGAGCATGAAAATCTCCAGTGCTGGGTACAGCTGAATCACTCCAACATATAAATCAACCGATTATTTGTTGACCCCATTTGGAGTTGTTATTCTAGGGAATGTTGATTTATTTTGAGAATGGGTTAATAGGAAAACCAAGACACTTTCAGAGAAGCCACACAGTAGTATAAAAGAGAAAGTGGAAAATCATTGCGGAGGCCTGAATGAAAATGTAACAGAAAAGAGTGGTGGAGATCAATGTTGCACAGAGGCCTCCCAGAAATTTGATCTCTAGTTATTTTAATGGCCTTCTTATTCTTTTCTGGAAATAGAATGAAGTGATTGTGATTAGTTAAACAGTAGTGTTAGTAAAGGGATCTATCTCACAGCAACCATTTTGCTCCTTGCATTGATTCAACATGCACATTTCCCATGCATAGAGGAATTGGGCAAGTGCCCGGGAAAAACAGATGGGAAGAAGCCCCGTCAGTCACAGCTTACCCTACACTGATTCTTTGGGACACTGAGAAGTCTGCAAGGAAGAAATGCAGTAGCAAATGCAAAGTTGCTACCTAGGTAGAGGCTACATATGACAAAATAGAGAAAATGCAGCAAATGGTGGCACTGACACTTTGGCAAATATTCCATGATCTTCAAAAATTAAAAAACAAAGATTCCCTTTCTTTGTTAAAGAAATATCTTGTCACTGGGGCTTGAAAATTGTTCTAAGCAATACAAACAATCACAATTTTATGATCTCCGAATGTACAATCATATTGCCTCACATCTCAATAAAAGCAAATGACAGGTGATACATGGAAACAGGAACTTAACAGCTTCCTTCCTTCCTAGGCTTATTCTGTGAGAATGACATTTACAGGAAACAATAGTGTATAATTAACGTCGAAATGAAACATTAACACTTAATGTGACAGGTTTGGGTTAAAGGTTAGTAGTTAAATAATATGAGCTCTTTGAGATCAACAAGTCTATAAAATATACTTCCAAATTTTCAAGTAGCTAGGGCAGTTTTCAGAAACACTGTTGATAAAATAGTTAAAGCAACAAAATGTCAAGGCAAATTCAAAATAGGTATTTCTAATTTTACATGTTGGGCTGAACTTTATACTTTTTCTCATAAAATGTCCTCAATCAAAGATCAATTATTATTCTATTTGGGCAAAGTTCTTATTGATAACATCTTATAGAAGTATGATATAGTATTTTTTCTTCGGATAATTCTTTCTTACCACTAACCAACTTAAATGCAGTTTTAAATTAGTGGAAGTGTCAAAACTCCCCAAAAATAGGACCCTGAATCAGTAGAATTACCACCTAACTACTAAAGTTTATGAGTTTCACATAGGTACCATTTCCAAATAAGCTTGAGGAGAACAAGGGGCACGCTTATGCTTTTGACCCTCAAAGATTTGAAGTATTCCTTTTACTTTTGTATAGAAAAAATTTTAAGATAGTAGGAGCATTTTTTTCTATTTTGAATTATTTAAGTCTAAGAGCCATATAATTTATTGTTGTTTTCAAAATGTATATTTTATATTACAGACTACAATCTATAGGAGACTCAAGAGAACAAGTGTTATTCTGTGTTTGCATGAAGCTAGGGGAAAAGGTATGATAAATTTGAGAGCTACTATGAAGGGAATTATATTCCAGTTCTCCTGGTTAGAAATTTGGTATCTGATTCCCAAAAGACTTTTTGAGATATGTTAGTCTATTCTCCTGGATAATTATTATAAGTCTAGTTGTTAATAACTTTTGTTTTTTTAAGAAATAAAATCTCAGCCTTTCCTTTCACTTTTTTAGAATATTGCCTTTAAGGGACCAAAGTATAGCAGGTAAGGTGCAAATTTTTAATGTAGCTGAACATTGCTTGATTCCCTGCACTCTATGTGCTCCTCCAAGCTATTCCAGGAGCCATAATTCCTAAATGCATAGCCAAGAGTAATCCCAGAGCACAACTGGGTATGCCCATTCCCAAAAAAAGAATATTGGCTTTAAAAGTAAACACCACTCCAAGTGGAATCTCCTCTGCTGCATATAATTTATAAATGGCCATACATTTTTTCTTTTTGTTTGTTTGTTTGCTTTTGGGTCACACCTGGCAGTGCTCAGGGGTTACTCCTGGCTCCATGCTCAGAAATTGCTCCTGGCAGGCACGGGGGACCATATGGGGCACCGGGATTCGAACCGATGACCTTTTGCATGAAAGGCAAATGCCTTACCTCCATGCTATCTCCAGGGCCCCATATACATTTATTCTAATGTACTGAGTAAATACTAGAAGTTTCCAAATAACAGCAATGTTTTCTAAGGATAGGAGGTATACTATAACAATAGTAAATTATAAGTGCATTGACTAGAGAGATTGTATATTGGCAATTTAATACTGAATATGCTGCATTGGCAAGTTCTAAACTGGTTAAATGGTTTATTATTGAATCAATAAAAGACTGTGTTGCAGATATTTTCTCAGGTTCCATCTTAATATGGATCAGAAAAACCTTTAGTCAATTACTAACACTAGTCTAAATCTAAATCTAAAACATTTATGTTGTTATGAAAATTGGTAGGATGTGTGGCTTCATTACAATATGTTAAACATGAGAAATAACAGTTTCTGTTACGGTCTACACCTGGGTTTCAGGTTTAAATTTTTATTCCACCAAAGAAATGTATCATTTTCTCTATTCTATTCCTTTTGATATTCTGAAATTAGAATTTGCATTTTTGGTGATAAATAAAAACATAAAATAGAATGTATATTATTATTCTTTATAAGTTTTTATGACCAAACGATTATAATGATAATATGTTGACGATGATCAAGACTTTCTTTTTATATAGAGATTCCTTTATTTTGTTTTTCCCTCCTATTTACACACTATGATTTCAAAGTTGTTCATGATAAAGGTTTAATCTTTCAATGTATAACACCTTTCACCCATGAACATTTTCTACTACCAATGCCCCCAGTTTCCCTCTCACATTCCTCCATGTTTACTTCTGGGACTGGCATCTTACCCTTTCCCATTTCTTTCTCTCTCTCTCTCTTCCCTTTTTTTCCTTGTATACAATGTGGTTTTCGAAGAGCTACCATGCATATCACTTAATCTCCATTCAACATTCAGTTATTGTCTATGGTGATGAGTTCTAACTACTATTGTCATATTGGTCGCTTCTCTACCCTAGTTGTACTTTTCTACTATTTGTGGCAACATTCCTACCATGAACTGATCTTCCTGGCCCTCATCTCTATTGTCTCTATACATTATTACCATACTATTTATTTTTTCTATATCCCACAAATGAGTGAGATTATTCTATATCTATCCCTTTTCCTCTGACTCATTTCACTTAGTTCCATATTCATCCATGTATACGTAAACTTCATCACTTTATTTTTTCTAACAGCTGCATAATATTCCATTGTGTAGATATAATCAGAACTCATCTGTTCTAAGGCACTTGTATTGTTTACAGAGTCTGCTTATTGTGCTGCAATAAAGATAGGAGTGCAGAGGACTTTTCTGGTTTTGTGTTCATAGGGTATATCCTTAGAAGTGGAATATATGGGAGCCAGATTTCTAGTTTCTTGAATATTCATATTGTAATCCAAAAGAGCTGAACTACTCAGAATTCCCACCAGCAGGAATGAAAGTCTTTTTTGTCCTGCATCCATGCCAGAACTGATTGTTCTTGTTTTTTGTGATGTGCCAGTTTCTTTGTTGTGAGATGATCTCATTGTTTTTTGTGTCCTAGTTATTTCCTTTGAGGTTCAGAAGCTTCTTGGTTTGATGTAATCCCAGTTGTTTATCTTTACTTATGATTGGTTGGTCAGTGGTATTTCTTCCTTGAAGATGTCTTTAGCTTCAGTGTCATGGAGACTTCTGCTTACATTTTCCTCTAGGGACTTTATTGTTTAAGGTCTGATCTGTAATCCATTTTGATTTGACCTTTGTTTATGGAGTTAAATAGAGATCTGAGTTTGCATTCTTGCATGTACCTGACCAGTTTTTCCACCACCACTTTTTGAACAGTCTTTCCTTGCTCCACTTTTTTATTTCCTGTTCCTTTATCAAAGATTAATTAATTGTATATCTGCTGGTCCATAATGACTATTTCTTAACTACTAAATAAATCATTTTTTAGCTTTACCAAATTCAGAAAGGGTCTACTTGAATTGTAAATGAGGCATAATTTGCATTTCTACCTTTCATGTAATATCGGGGTTACAAATCCTTTATGTGGGGCCCAGGAGATAGCATGGAGGTAAGGCGTTTGCCTTTCATGCAAAAGGTCATCTGTTTGAATCCCGGTGTCTCATATGGTCCCCCGTGCCTGCCAGGAGCAATTTCTGAGCATGGAGCCAGGAGTAACCCCTGAGCACTGCCGGGTGTGACCCAAAAACCAAAAAAAAATCTTTTATGTAATCTACAGTTACAAAAATGCCTTAATAAATTGTCTATCATGCTAACAACTATATTAATATTCCCATTAAGGCACCTTACTCTTTTTTTTGCCCACATCCACCCAGCAGTGCTTAGGGGTTACTCATAACTCTGTGCTTAGAAATTGCTCCTGGTTCAGATGACCATATGGGATGCCTGGGATTGAACCCGAGTCCATCCTGGCTCAGCTGTATACAGTGCAAATGCCCTAAAATTGAGGCGCACTACTCTTTATATATGAAATTTATCTATGTCTGGAGTTTTTCTTTGAACTATCTCTGTCTCTACCAGGCAGAAGAAGCCTCTTTCAAACAAATGTATAAGTGAAAGTTAAAACTCTAGATCAGTAAGAAAGATATGTTGCCTCCTAGGAAGTAGGCATAAATGTTGCCATAGACTGTTTTTAATGATCTATTAATCTCTCAGATTTTAAATCTTAAATCAACTTTGCTTTTAGTAGAATGTTTTGTATGTAATTGTGTAAATTATTGATCACAGAATGAAAGACTAAAACGAAAACATATGGGTTGTGATTATTTTTCTATTTAAAAATCATTTGTGAGTCTAAATTCTGCTTTGATCATAAACAAAAATACAGAAAAATGTCTGGACCTGACTGTTAAAGACAATTTGCTGTATATGACTCATTAAAATCAAGATCAATTACATTAAAATGATAAAAAGATATATCATAAATGATCTAAATTGATCTTCCATAAAACAGTTTTGCCATAACTGTTATGCATGTATGTATGTATATGTATATATATGTATGTATATATATGTATATGTATATATGTATGTATATATATATGTATATATATGAAGAGTGATTGTTGACCTTTATGTGTACAAGTTATTATTCACACCTGGTTATATGACAACAAAACCCCAACAGGTATGGAGAATTACTCAGAAGAATTATATTCAATGTTTCTAAATAACTAACAATTTGGATGACAATATTTCTTTTGTTTATATTAAAATGATTGAGGTTTTAAATTATCATGAATAAGTTGGAAAGAACTCAAATTATACATCTTTCTTTTCTCTAAATGTCTCATAATACAATTTCTATTATGTAATATAAAATTTTTATCAAATGAAAACAGAAAGCTACCTTCAAGGTAATAGGCAAACTTGACAGCTAGTTTAATCAGCAAGGGATTAACAACTTCTAAAAGAATGTAAGAAGATGAAATCCTCAGTCTTCTCTGAATGTTTGTGGTAGAATTCACAGTGCTTGAGTAAATTTAACATGTGTTTTCCTTAAGATCATCATTAGATTTCTTCAAAGTTTTCTGCAACTGTGAGTCATTTTAGTAGATAGAAGATATTAGAATTGCTAATATATATTTATAAACATTTTTCTATACTTTTATTAGCTTTCTCCAGAAAACTATATTTTTATACAAGAAAAATATAACTATATGAAACGTGATTTTAGCCCAAGTTAGGAAAGTAGGTTAATAGAATAAAAAAATGATTGCATGCTTTTTGTTGCAAACCAGCTCTTATTTGAATGAAAAGATGCTCACCTAACCGCTGTGATCTGGTCTTCAACTTCATACACACCCAGTTTTCGATATACTGCATAGAGAATTTTGTCACCTTGGAAAGCCGTTCCTCGCCCATCTACCAAGGCAATGACTATTCCTTCCTTACTTGCAAGATAAGATATCCAACTAATAGTAAATACAGACCTTACACTCTGGCTGCAAGGACCACCATACCTAAGGAAAAAATAACAATATTTGATGCCTTTGTGAAATTCATATTCTCTTTTTGAGCAAGAATTGCTTTTAGTATTTTCCAGTACATTTCTGTGATAAAATTTCAATAACAATAGTTAATCCTGGCACAAAATCAAGACAGGACCAGGCTTTTCCCATAGGTTTGCTACAAGGAAGTTGTTTTGGGACACAGCCTCTCCTATTCCCCAAAACGGATACATCTAGGGTTGGCATTTCAAGGAATATGTGTGGGTTTTTCGTCATTTCTGCCACCTGCCACTTGCTAAAAGCAGCCATAAGATATACTAAAAAAAAAATGCCTGGTGTTTTAAGCAAATTGTGTGTAGGTCAGCACTGATCTTGGGTGTGATTCCACTAAATGTATTCTATTCTCTTATTTCATTTCTACTGAATTACATAAGATGTTAAGACGATTTACAATATTTTTTGGCTGTAATTTCTCTATTTCAAAGGTATTTTGACACATCGGCAATTTGCCATACAAAGAAAATTCAACACAACAAATACAAGCAAGTCCATCTAAACCTCAAACTTCCTCACTCTATTTTAAATAGCCATATTTTATTTACTCTGATTAGTTGAGGAATATATAAAAACAGCATCAATATGAACTGTTACCAAGGAGAATGGTTCATTCTATCTTCTAAGTGTGTATTTAATCCAACATATTTTCAGTAAATAGTTTTGTACCAAAGAAAATATTACATACACTTGAATTAGTAAGGGATACTTCTTTGAGCTGTCAAACTGAGGAGGAAGAACCATCTTGTACCATAAAGCTTTAAGGAAAATAAAAAGAATAAAATATCATTTTGCAAGTTATTGTATAATATTATAACAATGCATACAATAAAATCAATTCTAAACTATTGAATTTCTTAAAATAAAAATGTTTAAACTTAATAAATCTAAATGCATTATGTATTTTGTCTATTTGGCAAGTGACTATATTAAACCAACGTTTCTTTGATAAGTCTACACATTCTGAATTAAAATTAAGATAGTTTTGTTTAAAAACTATCAGTATTAAGTGGAAAGATAGAAAGTATAAGTATGAACTTATTTACAAACATTAAAGACATCATTTTATTTCAATTATAGTTGTTTAGTTATAATCCATGCCCTCTAATTTTTAAAAAATATGATAAGCACTCAATAATATACCTATAAATAAAAAGCACTTAAAATATCTTACTAATTTCATCCACTTCCAGTTTCTTAATTTCTTCCTTTGGTAACTGAATATTTTTCAAAGCAATTTCCAGTTCCTTGTTTTCTTCCAGTATTTCAATTTCTTTAAAAAAAATGTTTATTGTTAATTAACAGTATTTCTATAAGAAAATTCCTTTCTTAAAAATTCTTGGGTTTTCACAGATGAAACTAAAACTGAGGATTTATTATTGAGTTTTCTATTTATAAGCATATTTTTAATCTAGCCTTTAAAGCAATTATGAGCTTATAAATGACATCAATCACTGTCTCCTTAGCTGATTCTTAGGCTTTCAAAACAACGTTCGCAACAGAAGCACAGAAGCAACACTCTTTATTCAGCCAAAATTCCCATCTACAGCTTTTATTTTCTTTCAATATGAAACCATGACCTAACAGAGTAGGTGACATTTCTTTTATCATCTATGGAAAAAAGAGTAGCACGAGTAAAATATATATTCTAAAACTTAAAATTTAAAATAACCACAGGGTTACAGAATTTGTTTTTAAATTTTTTAATGTGTGAACTTAATGTTTCTGCAATCTTTACATCAAGTTCTTAATCATTTTCTGTGTACTTGATTACTACAGCTAGTCCTTTCTTTTGATATTCGAATTAATGAACTTCCTATTCCTTCCAAGTCTTTATTGAAGACATTTATAGATTCTAGTACAACAGCATTATATATACAGGAAGGTTTCTTTCTGTCTCAAAATATATAAAATATCACTACACACACACACACACACACACACACACACACACACAGCTTGTAAGCCATTTTCAGCATTTCAGGATTTGCTCCTTACTTTGTGCTCAGGAATTTCTCCTGGCAGGGATTGAATGATCATCTGAGATACTGGGAATTGAACCCAGTTAGGTTCATGTAAAGCAAATGCTATACCCAGTACTCTGACCCACACCCCATTTATATTTGAGTTCAGATATGTTTCGTACTTTAATCTTTTAACAAATCTATTGACATGCAAATATATTTCTAGCAATTGAGGGATTTTAAACCTTTATTTTACACTGAGATTGATACTAAAAATCTCTTTAAAAAGAGTTAGAACTTTCACTAAAATGTGAAGCTTGTAGCTGTATATTTTTAAAAAAAGAGCCTTTATGACTCTGAATATGGTGTTTCTACAAAAGGCATCTTGTGGACTTCTTGTTTTTGTGCCTTTCTAAAAAGTGATCCTTAAAGATAAGAAACTGGAGGAGTGCTTGTAATTGCATTGAGTTTGCCAAATCACTTCCCTTGTAACTCTCAGTTTTCATATAATCATGGCATTTTGCTCTAACATGTTATATTTAATCTTAGAACAAATATAGATGTTTTGGTATGGGTTGTATAAGATACATAATAAATGTCATTTTAACTTTGGATAATCCATCAGGAAAGAGTTATTTGAGGCATCTTAAAAATTAAAATAAAAAAATACAAGTCAACGAACAGTGGAGTCAACTCTTCATTTCCCTCATTTAAGCCATTATTAATAAAGGAATTCTTGGAGCAAGCACATAGCAACTCCTTTATTCATTCATACATTTATGTATGCATTTACTACTCTCATTTATTATAAGGTAATCAGAATTCAAGTCGAGGACAATTATCCAGGTACTGTCCTGTGTGGTTGACTCTCCACCAATCTGTTGCAATATAGTGAACCTTTCTGATTTATGACTTATTAAAATGTCAAAGTTAATTTTAAAGCTTGCCAATATTTCTATAGTTCTAGTTGCCTTTTTATGGCACTTTCCCATCCTTTGTGAAGAGTGAAGTGTCAACTGGGTTTCTTTTTTGTAAATATTAAAATTCTGTCTTTGGAATAGAGAGATAGAGATCCCTGTCCTGGCACTGCATATGACCCTTGATCACAGTCAGGAGTAAATCCTGATAACAACTGGTGTGGTTCAGAAACAAAACCTAAAAAGTCAATCACCTGAATAAAGCTATTTCATTAAAATCCTACCTTTTACCCTTGATTAATTCTAAAATCATTAATACATAATATTTGTTATGTAGTATGTGCATTCACTGTAGACTTTTTATTATGAGTAAGTCTGGGTTAAGACTAATGGTCCTTATATGAGATTTTTGTCAAAATCATATGAAGTGTGATATATGGCTTATTAATTAAAGTATGTAAAGAATCTGTGGAAACTTTGATAAATAAGGTCACACAGTCAGTCAGTAATTTTAATGAAAACTGATTGTGCCTGAAGCAACTAAGCTTCAGCCGGACCTTCACTATCAAGTGCCAACTTTTCTAATTAAAGTAGAATTTGTTCTTTACAAATGAACTTACTCTACTAGGCAATAAAATTTAGCTATTGCACAGTTTTTGCTGATGTTTTTGCAAAGTCTACAAAACTTTATACATGTGCATCAATATTTTCTTCATTCTCTTTCGTTATGGTGTAAAGATTAATATTATCACCATTCTCTGAACTCCACAATTCTCCATCCTTTGAGTCTACTATTCCCTTATTTTCTAAAAAGCCTATCAACATTAAATCATAACAAACATTATTCAAAATCAATTCTAAACCTCTATCAAGCCTCTCCTGCTACCTTTCCTCTCTGTACAGTCAAACCCAGTACTTTCCTTTTCTATGTTATCTCTATGCATGTTTTATTTTCCTTCCTTCTGGCTTCTACTTTCAAACCCCACTAAAACTTCTTTGAACAAGATAATGCTAATCTACCTCTTGATCAAATCTATTTAGAGTCCTTCTTACTTCAATCTTCACAGTTAAGCTGTACAGTTAAGCTGTCATATTTACCACCCTGGCTTTCAAAATACCATACTTTCAAAGTTGCCCTCCCTAGTTTTGCTCTTTGAATCCTTCTTGAATTCATTGTACTTTATTAATTTTTCTGTTGATATTCTGCTAATTTTTATTCTAGGCTTATTCTCCACTACATTGATAATCTTCAATTTTCCCACTCATCCCCTTTTATTTTCTTCTTTAAGTAACCAGGTATTTTGTATACTAGACTTTTTATCATTTCAAACTTATTTTTGAATGTACATATTCAAAAATAAATCACTACTGGGCTAATCTACTGAAAGCTTCTATAGTATTTCAAACTTAATATTCAAAACAAAAATCACTTTTTCCATAATATTCTCTGTACTCTCAATCTCTTAGGCAGAGGCCTGAGGGGCCATCAATTAATATCAGTGCATTTGACCAGCCAGTCAAAAAGCAGCATGAAGTCTTTCTTTATATTCATGATTCTCCTCTAATGTAGTAATTATTAGAAAATAACTGCTAGTCAGAAAAAAAAATTAAAAGCCCTAGGTGATTGATTACCCAGTCTAGTCCTTTCATGCTTTCAGAATTTTTTTTATCTTCATACTATATTCACTGTACTTAACTACCAGTTCACAAGTTTATATTCCTTATTAACCCATATTAACCTTACTATCCTCCTTAAGAATTTAGGCCATGTCCCCCAATATTTGTTTATTTTGAAAATATAGTATTCAGCAGAGTGTCTGGCAAAAATTGATAATTTGTCAATAAGTATTGTTGGGTGAAGACTGCCTGCACCAAATGGAATGAAAAAATAATCTACCAAAAGTTCTTTAAGCTATGTCCTCTAAAAATGTAACTTCAAAACTTACTTGGATATTTACTAGTAATCTAACTTGCATAGGCCATGTTAAGATCTACTGAACTGCATATATAATAAACATCTCAAAGGAATTACATCTTTAGGAAAGCATTCAAAGAATTTTATTCTAGAAGAATTTGTATTCTATCTCACAAGTTAGTACACATAAATGTGTGTGATATTTATGAGAATAGCAAAGACATGATACCTATTTCACAAATATTGAATGAAGTAACAAAGCTTTATAAGATGCACAAAAGATTAATGTCTGGGAGTAAAACACAATAAATTCAAGTGAAATTTATTGAAATATGGAAGCTGATCTTCATTTTGAATCAGAATAAAATGGGGTTAACACACTTCTAGTGACTTCCATTAAATCTAAACAGATTTGAAAGTAGTAATGATTTGAAATTTCTCATACTAAGATGAACCAAATTCAGAAATATAGTATTAAATTATCAGATTAAGCTTTAAGAAAATATTTGAAAATGGAACTAAGTATAAAGTTCCATTACTGCAATGCCTTATCTGAGCATCTGATCACTTGATTCTGTTTTCCTCATTATTTTATTTTGGCCTTTATTTAGACCCTTTAGCTGCCAGCCAAACGAATGTCAAATTTTCCTGACATGTCATCAAAACTATCTAGGGCTCAGCACAGGTATGAGTTCATAAGTCATTTACTGTCCCTTATTCTCTATCACTTAAATTTTATAATTGTGTTTAACAGTACAGGCACATCAAAATGTAATGAAAAATTGCAGGAAGTCTGTGTGAACAATTAAATACGTGGGAAACTATGTTGGTTGAAAAATGCTTATCTTTAAGCTGTGAATTATTTTTGAACTAATCACAAATACACACTGGAGAGGCTCTGTCTTTATAGCTGTTGAAAATGGAAAAAAATAATCTCCAAATTTCAGGGCATTCAGACATGGTAACAGTGTGATGTAGCTGTTAAAACAAAAAAGCTAGCATGACAGTTATCCTCTGCTTCAAATTGGCACTGTATGTGGAATTTGTTTTCAGAAGGCAATATGACCAGAAAAATAGATTTCGTTTTTGTTTAGGGGCCACACCTAGTGGTGTTTTGGCTTTACTCCTAAGTCTGTGCTAAAGGTTCACTTCTAGCAGTGCTCTGATGACCAGATGGAGTACCAAGTATAGAATCTGGGTTTGTTAGATTCAAGGCAAACATCTTACCTACTGAACTATCACTCTGGTACTTACATAGAAATTATTATTTAAGAAAAAAGTTGTATTAAATATCCTATTTTCCTCCAACCCTTGTTCTTCTATAAAGCTTTTTTTTTTAGTAAAAATAGAATTAATTTATAAGATATAAGCAACTGAAAAAATTACTAAATTTTATGTCATAAAATTTGACTAGCAGAAAATGATACACTATAAAAGATCAGATGTCATTCGAGTCCCCTTGTTAGTGTAGGGTCACAAGGTGTAAGAATTTTTTTGACAAGACATTAGCAAGCAAAATAGAGTACCTTGATCAGTGCGGCCATCATGAAGGGTAGAAATAGGGATGCCTGGGCCTGTGCACAAAAAGAAAAGAAAGAAAAGCCCTGAGTACCACTGTGTGAGGTCAAAAAATAATATTTACTTTATTTTTTAAATAACTGAAAGTGAACATAATTTTATTAAACCAAAAGATTTTTTAATTCTGCAGTTATTTTTCCCCATCCAGAAGTAAAGGTCACCTTTTAATTTTTGAGAAATTTTTATTTTTACCAGAGTGGATTAAAAGTCTTTCACAATAAATATTTTAGGTACATAGTGACATTGAATCAGGGATATTCCCACCACCGATGTTATCCCTCCACCCCTGTTCCCAGCATGCATCCCATATCGCCCTTTCTTTGCCCCCAGGGTTGCTAGTATAAATGGTCCCTTCTATGTCTAGCTTGTTGCAGATTGGGTATCAATTCTGCTGTTGTTGGTTTTGGATTTGGTGTTTAAGTCTGATCATTTTTTATTTATACTTGATGTTCATATGACTGGTCTTGTTGCCCTCCCCTATATCTCCTCCAATTTGTGAGGTAGAACAAGGTGGTTCAAGTTATGTGATTCTGTTAGAAGGAAAGAAGAAAAGAAACGGGGTCAGGGGCCAGAGAGATAGCATGGAGGTAAGGCATTTGTCTTTCATGCAGAAGGTCGGTGGTTCGAATCCCAGCATCCCATATGGTCCCCTGAGCCTGCCAGGAGTGATTTCTGAGCATAGAGCCAGAAGTAACCCCAGAGCGCTGCCGGGTGTGAGCCGCCCCCCAAAAAAAACCGAAAAGAGGGGGGCAAAAATCAAACAAGCAAAAAACGGGAGAAGTCCTTCTAGAAGCTATAAATGTCATTTAAACAACATATAAAATTATAGTCCAATCAAAGAACAGTTGCAAAAGTAAAGTTTTTGTACACGTTTTCTAGAATAATCCTTACACACTCTACACAAATAGAATCTATAAACTGCAACGATAAGTGCCAAGGTCCCTGGCAACATACTTTTGTTTTATTTATTTATTTATTTATTTATTTATTTATTGCATTGGGGCCACATTCAACTGTGCTCACGACAATCCTGATTCTACAAGCAGGGTCACTTCTGGGAAGGCTCAGTGTTCTACATAAGATGCCATGACTTGAAGCTACATCAGTTGCATACAAGTCAAGTTCCCTACCCACTGTACTATCTCTCTGTGAGACATTATATTTTGGGTTTTTTTTTGGGGGGGCGCATATCTGGTGGCACTTAAGGGGTAACTACTGGCTCTGTGCTCAGAAATTACTGTTGGCAAGTTTGAGGACCATATGAGATGTAGATCAAACCAAAGTCGGCGACTTGCAAGGCAAATACCCTATCTGCTGTGCTATTACTCCAGTTTCCCTGTGAGCCATATTTCTAAAATATTATTTGCCCAAATAGAAATTAGGTTAAAAACAACACATTGGACTGGTGTGGTGGCACAAGGGGTAAGTGTCACCTGGCGTGGCCCAAATAACAAAAAAAAAAAAAAAAAAAAAAAAAAAAAAAAAAAAAAAACCAACACACATCAGGACGATGGAGTAGAAGTACCTTATACTCCTAATGCTCACAGGGAGAATTATTGGATTAGCACCACTGATCCCAAGAAAGCAGTTTGGTGAATGGGGTCTGAGTAGCTTCATATAGAGAGAACACACATTTTATCGTTCTCTCAGTGTTTTAAGTGTAACAGTAACAAATGTCCTGGGAGAAGCCTGAAGATATTCAATGAGACATGTATTTTTGCGAGTATATTCTGGGATGCAATATTAAGGAAGATGGACTTTATAGTTACATTTTCAAATTATCTCTACAGATAGTAAGCTTAATACTTTTATGTCCTGCCTGTTATCCGAGTTTAGCTTAAAATGAGGATAAAGTTGAGGCTGGAGTGATAGCTCAAGCTTTACGGCTTGTATGTGCTAACATAGAACAGACCACAGTTTGATCCCCCAGCGTCCCATATGGTCTCCCAAGCCAGGAGCAATTTCTGAGAGCATAGCCAGGAGAAACCCCTGTGCTTCACTGTGTTTGGCACTCTCCCCTCCCAAGAAAAAGAGAATGAGGAGAAAGTATAATATATAATTTATTAGGTTACCTCAAAAATATCCAAAAAATTTTTTTTCAGAATCTTACAGAATTTTAGAGATTTTCATCTTGATTAATTCTCTTCAGACTTACAAAAAGAAAAATGTCAAAGAATATTTTTGGTCAAAATGTAAGAAAAAATAAATAAGTTATTATTTTTACTTTGGTGAATTAGCACTTTTTTGTGGAATTTTCATAGGTTCTACTAGAGATAACTTGTATTATCTTTTGTTTTGTTTCAGGGACAGATATGGTTGTATTCAGGGCTTGGAATTATTATTTTGTTGACTACCCTAACTATTAAAGGCAGATGCCAGGGTCTAAAGATCAATGGCCTGAAAGGCTTCTTTCATGTCACTTTTCCCCATCAGCCTTAGCAGTACAATTTTTTTCTATTTTAGTCTTATTACCTGGGATTTACTCACCATCTCTCACAGAGAATTACATAATGAGGCAATGAGGCTTTACTCTTAGTCCTAAAGGAAAAGATTTCAAGGTTTTTCCTATGATGGTGCAGTGACTCATTTTACTGGAGCTTCAAAAACACCAGACGATGTGATGCTTCCCACACAGTATATTTTTTGCTAAATGGGAAATTACCATACTGCCAAGGAAGAGTGAGTGTGGAAAAGTCAGGCGAATCAAGTTCTAGAAAGGACTCTTCCACCAACTTTTGATGAGAGCTTAGACTTTGATTTCTTTTCTCATCAGTGAAAAGTTAGGCTTCAGAGTAATAAAAAGATAAAACATGGAAAAGGGATATGACGCTTACAATGTACAAAAGCTTAAGAATGAACAACTTATAATACACATATATCAGCCTAGAAATGTGGGATCAATAAGATCTGATTAGTAGATCTATCTGTGTAAACAGTGTTTAAAAAATACTTTGCAAAAGGCAACCACATTGTGATCTCTGTCCCAGTCAGCAAGGATTCAATGCTTATTCAGTAAGAACTGTCTACCTAGCCTTTAAGATTAAAGGACAAAACTTTATGCCTTCAGAAGAAATAGACAATCAGATGACTTAAATTACATTTCTCAGTAGTAGCACTAGGTGCCTGCTATTTAAGCTTTTAATACGTAATGCATCAAAAATGTCTTGTGTTGAAAAGTGCAAAGAATTTGAGAGGCTAGTTTAACATATATCTTTAAATGCCAAAAACCACAGTCAACAAAGATAGTCATCAAGGAATTTCTTGCTCTTTCAAGAATTCCATCCTTGGGTCAAAGCATTTTTCTTCAATTTTCAATCCACATGGTTGGGACAGGGGGATAGAAGTCAGGGCACCCACAGGCAATATATGGTCTCTAGTTCATGGACCAACTCCTGACTCTGACTAGATCTTGTAAAAGTATTGCATTGAAATGTCATAAGTTTATTTATTTAAATTGATTTCTATTCACTTCCTTCTTTTTTTGCTGTTGCAATGGTTAAGCATCAAGTACACTTCATTGTGTTCACACACTTTGGTTGTAATGTTGATGGAGATCATAGATTTGTTACTATGTATAGATTACAACTATCAGTGCTGTTGGAGTCCAATTTGGAATGTGGGGTGGTGCTGGGATAGAACTTACAGCTTTCTACAAGCAAGGCTCTTTCACTGAACTATTCCCTCAAGTCTCTGAATCTGACAACTTCTACCATCTTATAGGAAGTATTTAAGTTAAAATGCTTATTCCCCTACCCCGATAAAGACAAAGAAATTGGACCCAGGTTTTTAGGCCAGGTGAATGGACAGAAAAAAGTTTCATTTCTTTTCTTTTCAATAATTAATTAATTTATTTTCTTCTGGTTAATAAAAGGGAACTTGGAGTTCTGGTTCCAAAGCAGGGATATCAGTTATCAATGTTGCTATTTGTTCTGTGAGTCTCCTGTGCCCACATGGAAAAGTTGTACCAAAAACAAAATAGTCACATACATTTTGTAGTAATCACTTCCGTTTTCTGTCCCCTCCAAGGAAATTCGGGACTAACTACAGTGAATCAGGGAATTACAAAATAAATACTTCTCAAGTTCAGTTGTCCAAATCTCAAGGACTATTACCAGCCTGTCTTATTGATTGCCTACCCAAAAGTGTTTTATTGCTTGCACAAGTAGTAAAAGGAATTTATAAAATACCATACATGAAATATTTTTACTTGAAGTTATTCACTGTCTTATGTATATATAATATATATTCATATTTATATATTCATGTATTCATTTATTTATATATTCACTATTTTATATATAGCCAAAGTAGCTATAATTCTTCTAATATTCATTTAAAATATTGATTAATATGTTTTTAAAATAAGGAAAAGACTTTAGGTGACAAAAGCTTATTTTCTTACCCCCATTAAAGCTAGATTTCAAAAAATTACTCCTCTGTGGAAGAGAGCCCAGATTTCTTTGTTCTTTCCTGAGGCACAGTTGACTGACATTTTCAAGGCAAATGGAGTCAAAGTGCAGCAACCATTTTATCAGAGAATGCTTCTTTTTATGACATTGTTCAAATCCTGCTCTTGATAACCTAACCGGTAGATGATATTTACTTACTACGTCAAGGTGCTGTGGCACGTAGTGGATAAGAAATAAGTATTTACTGCCAGTTGACCCTTACTCTCATTCTGTCTCTGAGGCTGACCAATAGCACAGATGATAATGTTTTTCTAGCATCCTTGCTTCCCCCCCCCCCATATGCATCAGATAAGATAGCATAGAGAAAAGATCTTCAGAATACACAAAGTGCTAAATAACCTGTAGTTAAAGCTTGATTAGATGACTAGATGGTAGTGATGATGACAAGGACAGCAGCAGGGGTGGGGAGAGCTTGTGTTAGGTCCAGTACCTACCATAGCAGATGAGCGCATAGTACTTGGCATAGTCGCTGAAACTTGCTGTGTAATATTGGCACCTTTCTTTCCTTAGATAGCAAGTAACACACTTCTTGTTGGGAGGATAGCTTCCAATGCTAATTCTAGAGGAAAATGAAAATAAAACGAAACTGAAATTCTGAGATTGTATTTATCAAAACGTACCACTCCATGCTAAATGACTAATTTGCATATTGACATCAACCCCACTCTATTTTTTTCATTGCCAGTATCATTTAAAGGAAAGAGGAATTGCAGTATTTTGATAGAGCCTGAGGTTTTTTTTTTTTTTTTTTTTTTTTTTTTGGTTTTTGGGTCACACCCGGCAGCACTCAGGGGTTACTCCTGGCTCCATGCTCAGAAATTGCTCCTGGCAGGCAAGGGGGACCATATGGGGCACCGGGACTCGAACCGATGACCTTTTGCATGAAAGGCAAACGCCCCACCTCCATGCTATCACCCGGGCCCCAGAGCCTGAGTTTTGATTCATCTTTGCCTGAATAGCACAAACCTTGAGGGAGAAGCCCTATGTAGTTTTCTTGGGGATTGATAAACAGTTTAACACCGCCAGTGGATGTAAGGTCATCATTTGCTAAAAGCACAGTTTGCAAAGTACTTGGGATCAAATAGTTGATCTTCCCATCTCTCTTTTGTATTTGAATGGCAAAACATAGATAAAAACCAGTCAGTATCACCAAAGGTCCGGTATTTGCCGTCTATCTTAAAAAGCAAATAATATTAAGCAATTTAGAAAAAAAATTGCATAATTGTAGGTGCTTCCTATGTGTGTTCATTCCATTTGGCAGGAAATTTGTGTTTCTGGAAATGCAATCTGGGATGCTCCCTCTACACATTTTTACAACAAACTATGTAAGGTATGTTACAACAAACTATGTTAAGTATGTTAGGCCTACATTTTCCTATCAGAGTCCCAAGTTTGGTTTCTGAAAGCTATGATTGGTTTTTATCCATATACTCCTAGAACTTGTCCCACAGAATTGGAATTTTGAATCTAATTTAGAGCATAAAAATGGCATTAATTCAGCATGTAGGGTTATAGGTCCATCGTTCTTTAAAGATTATGTAGTGTTTGTCACTCTATTTCTTATTCATTCTGCTGCTGCCTCTAATTTTACTTTGGGCATAGATGAGGCTGGTCATAGAAAGTTTGTTACACCACAGAGACCTTGATCCAGAAGTTACAGAGAAAATCAGGGGAAAACAATTTTTCTAGTTATTATTTGGTTCAGATTTTGGTGTAATCTTAGAAAGATGAGGTGGGCAATGAACACAAAAGACTCAAGCTCTGCATGCCTGGGAAGAAATTCTAGCTTTAATATCATCACTTGCAAAAAAGTTGTAGAGACCAAATTAAATTATATCTGTAAATAAGGTGAGAGAAAAAATGTTGAGGATGTGGCTCTAAAGAGGAAAACATGCTTTGACTATGTGAGATCCTGGGTTTGATCCCACTGCCATAGCACCTCCTCACCCCAGCACTATTGGTGTAGCAACAGTAACAAAATATGTGTCTAAATTATAAAGATTACCAGTCCATAGTAATTATTTGTTTTCTGCCATTTATTAAAGGGGCTATTGAAGCTGACTTTAAAATAACCCGTGGGATCACTGACCTATCTTTAAAGGGTTGATGCATGGGCCATGCTTGCTGGATGCCCTGAATTCTATCAACCATCTACAGGGACAGGCCAAGAAGACCCTGAACACCACCTGGGTAACCGGGGTAGACCTGAGCAAAGCTGTACTTGTGCAATAGCACATTTCCAGGCCCAAGCACTGAATTATATCTGAAAATGCTTACCACCCCCTGTGCATTGGGAGTCCTACCCACTGAAGAACATATGTGATTTGGATTCATCTCTATGAATTATCCTTTTTTGGTTTATTGGGAGGAGTGGCACACCCACTAGTTCAAAGGCTTATTCCTGGTTCTGTGCTCAGAAACGCTGTGAAACTTGTGGGGGAACCATACAAGACTCTGGTGAAAAAACACAGTTTGTTCTCATGCAAGTAAAATAGCCTCTCCTATCTACTATTCTCTCTTGCCCCAAAGTGAACCATATGAACATAGATATTATGGAAATATATACAATTCCTGATACACAATAGGAGCTTAATAAATTTTGCATTAAGTAAATAAATATCCTTATTTATCTTTAAATTTTTTTTTTTTGGTTTTTGGGTCACACTCGGCAGTGCTCAGGGGTTACTCCTGGCTCCATGCTCAGAAATTGCTCCTGGCAGGCACGGGGGACCATATGGGGCACCGGGATTCGAACCGATGACCTTTTGCATGAAAGGCAAACGCCTTACCTCCATGCTATCTCCCGGGCCCCAATATCTTTAAATTTATAGTATCATGGTTTTAATATTTTAAAATTACCTTTGAGTTGGCCAACATTTGGGACTATATATATTTTATATTAATTAGGTATATAACATCTCACTTTTATCTTAATTAATACATTACTTTTACATAGTCTGGTCTTTAAAACTGATCTTTATATCTTAAATTCTTATTTTTAATCAAATATCAATATAGTAATACTAGAGTGATTTGACATAGTTACCTATAGATATTTCTTCTTCCAGGGTAGCCTTCAAATTCATTGCTGGAATAAAAGCTTAAAAGGAATTCAGTATTTATTAAAGAAGTATTGATAGCTAAATGGTAATAGAATCTTAATAGTAATACAAATATAGACAATATTTTATCTATTGCTTAATTAGCACATATGTATACAAATCACTATAGCTAATAATGAACATTAATAGTAATGGACTATATGGAAAATAATGAACATTATTAGACTGATTTTCAAATCATTAGAGAAAGATTAACACAAGTTGAATATTCTTACTATTATAAATATGTTGTCTGCCTGATCTACTAATTATATCTCACAAAATAAGCTATACTTTTTCTTTTCAAGATTAATAGCAGTATAAAATATTCTATGCTATTGTATAACATTTTATCTATGGTTTTGTGAATGCTTTAAATTTACTTTAAGTTTATTTGAATTTAATGTTCTTATAAATCATGAAACTTATCCACCCTGAGATACCAAAGGGACATGCCAATTTTATCAGTTACAAAACAAGTCACAAAAAAGATGTACTTGTTACTTAAGTATTCAGGTCCCATTTCTAACCTGCCTTATATAGCCATGACGTGGGAAATCCAATCTTAGTTGAATCATGATTTTCACTCTTTAAATTCATCTGAAAATCAAAGATATTCACTAACTTTATCCTTTTCCTTCCTTCCTTCCTTCCTTCCTTCCTTCTATCTTTCCTTCCTTTCTTCCTTCCTTCCTTCCCTTCCTTCTTTCATTCCTATCAATCCTTCATTCCTTCTATTCTTTCCACCCTTCCTACCTTCATTTGTTCATTTGTTCTTTCCTTCCTTCCGTCTATTCTTCGTTCCACCCTTTCTACCTTCCTTCTTTCATTTTTTCCTTTCCTTCCTTCTATTCTTCGTTTCACTCTTACGACCTTCCTTCTTTTCCTCCCTCCCTCCCTCCCTCCCTCCCTCCCTCCCTTCCTTCCTTCCTTCGTTCCTTCCTTCTTCCTTCTTCCCTTCCTTCCTTCCTCCCTCCCTCCCTTCCTTCCTTCCTTCCTTCCTTTCTTCTATTTTCAAATTCCTTCCTCCCATTCTCCTTTCCTTTCTTCTTTCTGAAAGGCATAATAGGATGGAAACTGTAGTTTGGGCCAGTCTAATTTGAAAAGCAAGTTTTAATTCTCAGGATTATTAATGATCTAGGTAGTTCACTGTCATATATACAGCAGAAAACATCCAAGATCAAACTAAGGAAAAGAACACTTTTTTTTGCAAGTGAAAGAACAGGGAAAAGGGGACACAATTGGTATTTGGTATTAAATTCATCTTCTAAACCTGCAACTCTTTGATGTTTTTATTTGTGTGTGTGTGTGTGTGTGTGTGTGTGTGTGTGTGTGGTTTTTGGGTCACACCCGGCAGCGCTCAGGGGTTATTCCTGGCTCCATGCTCAGAAATTGCTCCTGGCAGGCACGGGGGACCATATGGGGCACCGGGATTCGATCCGATGACCTTTTGCATGAAAGGCAAACGCCTTACCTCCATGCTATCTCCCAGGCCCCTCTTTGATGTTTTTATTAACCTCACATAACTTCAATCATCATTTGTCTTTTCAAATCATCTTAAATCCCCAATAAATAAGCAACTCAATATTTTACCAGTCCACTCTTGTGTCAACTCTTCCACAATTATACTCATCTCTGACACTGATAACTATGACTTACTGTCTCTTTCCTTTCCCTCTTCCTTCAAAGTAAAACTTCACAAATCCTTTTTTAGCTGCATCTGTAGAGTAGAAATGGTTACCCTTTCTCCTAGAATTCTAGCTAATAGAAAAATTATGACCAATAAAGAGCATTTTAATGATAGAAAAATTATGACCAATAAAGAGCATTTTACTGTTCTTAGAAGTGAGGGAAATAATATGTATCTTTTTTACTTGAGTACATTTTGCTAAATTATTTTAAGTTGATCATTTATATATTAATAGATAGATCAAAAAGGAAAGACCTAAAAGAGAAAAGTGTTTGTTGGTTAAAAAATAAAACCCTCACATCTAATATATTCTGGGATTGAATGTAGTTCTACAACAAACTGTTTAACTAAAAAGCCTATATAATTTAATTGGTGGTCTTGTATAGTCTAATTAAATTTCCAAGTTTGAGTTTTCTCATCTTTAATGTAGGGTAATCATTTTTACTTTACAGTATGTGGCACACAGTAGTTGCTCAAAAATAATAGCACATATAGATGATAATCTCAAACTTAATCTTACATTTATATAACAGTGAATCACTACGAAAAAATTTACATATGTATGGCTTGCTTTCATTGCCTCAAGTGCTGGAGAGCCAAAAAATTTTAGACACATTATACTTTTTATGTGTATCATTTATTTATCATGTATCAGAAATAACCATCTACTAAATATTCATTCAGAAAGGAAATGTTGACTAGTTACTTAAGAGCAAGAAATCTTAGTAAGATCACTCTTAACTAAACTAGTCACAGAAATGATCTTCAATAAAAAGGGTAGTATAGTATCATTTGTATGTCCATCAGTGCCAATTAAAACCTCAATGGTATATCATGCTTTATGCAATACTTACAGTGAATCCTGTGTTACTCTGACTATATTTATGGCCTCCCACTTGCCACTTGTAATTTGAATAGCATTTTCCTATAAAAAGACAAACATTATGTTGTGTGAAATTGAGCGTTATTTGAGCAACCTCAAGTGAATGATCTTTGAGTAGATAAATCTTGGAAGGAACGTACCACAGTATCTTTGATATAGTGAATATGTTTGTAGCCATCCTTGTCGCTAAATATTTTGTAGTATGAAATGGCATCAGAGCTGAAAACTGGTGTTGAAACAAAGAACTGAAATAAATGAACAGAGGTTATATTTAAAAGATAAACCAAACTAAAATTATAGATTGTTAAAAAGTAATGTACAGTTTAAGGACCAGAATGCTATGTATGACTGACTCCTTGGCCTTTAATCCTATCTAAAATTAGATTTGTCCAGATTGAGAGGTTTCTGGTGATTCTAATAGGTTCTTGCACATTACAACTACATTTAATATTATGACACTCCATTGGTGTATAATGTTTAATTTCTGTTATAAGATTATGTGATTTGGGGGCCGGGCGGTGGCGCTGGAGGTAAGGTGCCTGCCTTACAGCGCTAGCCTTGGACGGACTGCGGTTCAATTCCCCCTGCCCCATATGGTCCCCCAGGCCAGGGGCGACTTCTGAGCGCATAGCCACGAGTAATCCCTGAGCGTCACTGGGTGTGGCCCAAAAATCAAAAAAAAAAAAAAGATTATGTGATTTGACATAATGTTAAAAGAATTAAAGATGAATGTTGATGTTTCACAGTTTTCAACCTCAAGTGGTATATTTGATCAAATAAATAGTATTAGTAATGCTCATATTTATTTCAATTCTTTATTTAATGCCAGGGACTCAATGAAGACATTCTATTTTTTATTTTTTAATCATTATGATTTTCATAAAATGATTATATAAATGCTAATTTTTATGATATTTAGCCCAAATGTTCTCTTCGGTTTCTTTATATTACTTTCCATTACCTCTCAATAAAGGCATTTTACAGATTAAAGTATACTGATCTGTTGACAAGTAGTCACAATTTTTAATGGTATGGAGGGACTTTTCACTCATAGCAAATGTATTGCCAAGGACAAACAAGTGGCAAATACATCTTAGCTTGGGAAATAGAGCAGACTTCACTGTCCATCTCTATGCTCCTTCCAAGCCCAAATGTACACCCTCCTCATGATATGAGTAACTAATTCTCAGCATAGTGTGCTCTGAAAAAATAAAAAAGAGCAAGCCACATTTCAGCATACCGTAGGTTCTTATAGATAAAATTTTACCTATGTTCTCACACCAAATTTTAGTAAGTACTTCCTTATTCATTGCATCAAAAAATAAACAGGGTCAGAGAAAAAACAGAGTTTGCATGCACACAATCACAGTCCCATCTCTGCACTTTATAGTTCTCTAAACATTTTTGGGTATGGCCTTCAAGCACCAGAACGCAGCCTGGATTGCCTGGTTATGTCTATCTCCACAGGATCTGAGAAGCACTGCAGCTATACTATCTTATCTTAGTACTATCCTACACTGGGCTGTGTTGACAGAAATTGTCTGGGAGTGGTCTTGGACCTGAGTACTGCTTGGGTGGCTCTAACCAACAAACAAGAAAGAAGATATTATATTTGCTATCTAATATTACCTACGGAATCAGTGGTCCTCAAACTACGGCCCGCGGGCCACATGTTGTATTTGTTCCCGTTTTGTTTCTTCACATCAAAATAAGATGTATGCAGTGTGCATAGGAATTCGTCCATTATTTTTGTTTTTACTATAGTCTGGCCCTCCAATGGTCTGAGGGACAGTGAACTGGACCCCTGTTTAAAAAGCTTGAGGACCCCTGAGTCTATAAATAGTTCACAATGCACTCTCTAGCCTAAGTTACATAATAGTGATCCAAGACATTCACATCTCGTGGAACTGAGTCAAGCAAAAGACCATCAATCCTTTTATCAAGAACATTCAACCTACTTTTGTCCAGACTGTGAAACTTTTTTAAACAAAAAGAGAACTGGGGGAATCTAATCGTTCTCTTTAATGATAGTACAATATGTGATCTGACACTTGATCCTTTTTAATAAAACTGAATGTTATGATCGCATGGTTTTAGGACATAATTTTATCTGATATTGTATCTGTAATGGCCTAGATATTATCCCCTATTTTTATGTTCATCTTTTTTGGGGGTGGGTCACACCCAGCAGCTCTTAAGGGCTCTTCCTGGCAGGCTTGGGGAACCATATGGGATGCCAGGATTTGAACCATCATCCTTTTGCATGCAAGGCAAACGCTGTACCTGCATGCTATTTCTCCAGCCCCTTATGTTCATTTCTAATTTGAGTGTGATTAATTGAATGTGTCTCTTCTACTGAAAACAAACTTCCCCAATAGCATTGTGTCCATTGTGTCAATAGATGGGGTCTTCCCTAGATTATTAGAGAAAATGGTTCTTTTTTTTTTTTGGCTTTTGGCTTTTGGGCCACACCCAGTTGGTTTTTGGGCCTCACCTGGAGGCACTCAGGGGTTACTCCTAGCTATGCGCTCATAAATTGCTCCTGGATTGGGGTATCATATGGGACCCGGGGGGTCAAAATGTGGTTCATCCTAGGTCAGCTGCGTGCTAGGTAAATGCCCTACCTCTGTGCCACTGCTCTGGCCCCCAGAAGATGGTTCTTAAGCACAAAGTCTTTGTAAATAGAGGAAGTGCTCTTTTAATGAACACTAAATTTGCTTTCTCTGCACTTTTCTCTGCCATGTGAGGATATATTTAGACTTTGGCAGTCTATAACCATGAAGAGTTCTCATCAAGGCTTGGCTATCTTTACACTTCAATCTCTGAATTTCAGTCTTCAAAACTGAATAATGCATTTAAGTTTTAATTAGACACTTAATATGGGATACTATTTATTAATAGTAGTCCAAACAGACCAAAGCAGTGACCCTACTTAGAAATATGGTCTTTTCAGATTCTAAGTCTGAATCATGTATAATTTTATTTTATTGGATGCACCTTAAATCCAAATAAGGATAATTTTTTCATAGGAAAAGGAAGAGCAAAGTGATACAGAAAAACATAGGACAAAAAAAGATGGATACAGAGGGTGGGTTACTAAGCTTCAAGCCAAAGAATTCTAACAATTGCCCTACAACCACCAGAAACGAGAAGAGTTAAAGAGGTTTTTATTCCCCTATAGATCAAGAGACTACATGACCTTGCTAACACTTGAACTTTGAAATTCTAGACTCTATAATGGGGCAAAAATAAAAGTTCTTCTATTATAAATATGTCTGCATATACATGTGTATATGTACATAAATACATATATATGTTATGTTATTGTGGGGATGTAACATCCAGACGTACTTAGAAGAGGTGATAGTATTAAAGATTAAACTCTGGGCCTTCTAATACATGGTATGTGTTTTACTACTTGAACCACATTACCTTATCATCAGCTATATTTATTATTTTGAGCCATCAAATTTGCATTAATTTTTATAGCAGTCTTAGAAAACTGATACAGTGTCATAAGTCTTTGGCATAGAATGGACTTACTTGTCAAAATGAAAAATAGAACGGTGAGGAATTGCTAGCTGATTACTTGATTTCATCATTAGTTTTATTAATAAGACCAACCTAGGAATAATTTTGTGTATTGTGATTATGAACATCATCAAGCAAAAATCATTAAGAGGACAATAATAGGAAAATTTTGACTTTGTGGATTGAATGTCATTTGTATATGTCTGACAAAATCATTCTCTCATTTTTATTTCAGAATGAATCTTTGCCATATTAATCGAAATATAATATAGAAACTTTTTAGTAACTGCATAATAGAGTTCTTCCCTCTCACACCTCAGAGTCTAAGAGAAAAACAGACCCTTGTATGGTCTTAACTCCTAAAATGAAATCAGAATCATAAAAGTTATAAAAACGCCACAGAAAAAAATGTATTCTCTCACTTGTAATGAGGAATTTTAGAAAAGCTTTTGTTCTGGGCTAAAACTTAATGTTTTATTAAAAATCAAAAAGAAATAGTGCAGAGAGCTATGCTCTAAAATATAATAATCAGACAAACAGGAAGGATATTTCTGCTAAACAAAGACTGTTATCTCTCCTGTTAACACACACATAGGAGACAGCTGCTTTTGATGAACAGATAACTTGGGTAAGGTAAAGAGAGTGCGAAATATTTCCGCATTGCTGATCCGAGGCCATAATGTATCCTGAGTTAAGTGCTTCTCGCAGCACATCACACCTGGAACTTAGATAAGCATGCATAACTGGGCTATCTCAACATGACTTCTTCATAGAACCCTTTATCAGGCATAGATTTTTTTTTTTTTTTTTTTTTTTTTTGGTTTTTGGGTCATGCTCAGCAGCGCTCACGGATTACTCCTGGCTTTATGCTCAGAAATCGCCCCTGGCAGGCATAGGGGACCATATGGAATGCCGGGATTCCAACCACGGTCCTTCTGCATGAAAGGCAAACGCCTTACCTCCATGCTATCTCTCTGGTCCCTGGCATAAATTTTCTGATATTACTGTTCTTCAGTGAAGTTCAAAGCAATTTATATATTTTTATTTAAAAAGTATTAACTGTCTAGGGGCCAGAGCAGTGTAGCAGCGGTAGGACATTTGCTTTGCACGCTGCTGACCTAGGACAGTGGTTTGTTCCCCTGGTGTCCCAAATGGTCCACCAAGTCTGGAGTGATTTCTGAGCGCATAACCAGGAGTAAGCCCTGAGTGTCACCAGGTGTGGCCCCCCAAACAGACAAACAAATAAAAAAGTAAACTATTATCTAGAGATGATTTTTTGCTATCATACGTAAATGAGCTGAGCTCTTATTTCTCTAAACTGTATGATGCTTAAACTGAACCTACAGTCAGTCCAAAGCACCTGATTCACAAAGGATTACAAGATGCTTCTTCCAATAAAGTAGGTATTATAAATTGAGTAATTACACAGTAATTTAGAAGTGGCTCTGCAGTGTCTAGTATTAACTTATTTTTTTTCCAGATTTTAGTAATAAATATTAAGAGTTCTAATTTAAAAACTTCATTTTTGCATGTCTTCTACAAGAGAAAAGAAAAATAATTTAAATTATTCCTTGGTTTTGTTTTTCTAATTAAATACCCAAAAAAGACTATTTTTCCTCAATTAGATATCAATATGTCATTCTAGAAAAAGTAATATGAAAAATTTATAATAAGCTGATTTTTAGTTCTTTACAAATAAGTGAATAAATACTATTTTTAAACAGCTATTTTGAAATTAGTCTTTAAATTTTTACTGACATTTTCAGTACAATGTCTATATACATCATCTAAACTGTCATATATATGTATATATATTATACAGTATCTAACAATTGCTTTGGAAAGGCATATATTTTTCTTGATTATCTATAGGTAATTTTTAAGTCACTGATTTCATTTAGATCAAAAGAAGCTAAATATCATTTTATTCCATATGAGATTAAACTATAAAATCGTGGCATGACTTTATCAAAACATCATCAGATATTTATAAGAACAAATGATTAAGCTGATTAAAGTAATTTTCTTGAGAGAGTGTGAAATTTACTCTTGAAAGATATCATTTCAGAGACATTGGGAGAATTTCTTTTTCTAGTATTTAGAAAATTTACTGTCAATTGAATAAATTTTAATTTTTTTCAATAGAACTATAAAACCATATATTAAATAGTCTGACATTGAGAATACATATTGCAAATCATTTATTATTAATGAGATTACATTGGTATGGCTTTTGACTTACAGTAAGAATCTCATCTCTCAATGGCTCTATGTGTAATTTTTAGAATACTAAAAATATTATTTTGTAGCATTAGGAAACAAGTAATTTACTCATGTATGTTTTATTTGTTAAGTTAATATTTGCTAATATTGATAGCAGGATCATATAAGTAAATATTGCAAAGCATTCATTCTAAAATCTTTAAACGTGTTATGAATGTTGGTAACATTTAAAAGTAAATGTGCATATATTTTAAGACCTATATTTTAGAACACTAATTTGTCTATAAGGTCACAGTACTCTTGTTACTTTGTAGTAATAGTTATATTTGTCATATTGTCATTATGAAGAATACAATTAGTCATATTATCATATGAAGATTACAACTAAAGAAAAATTTCAAATAATCGTTTATACCCCTTTTTTCTGTTGGTATTTATAATGGGAATGAATTTATAGACTAAAATTTTACTTTAATGAAACTTTCAATTTTTGATTTAAGAATTATGTTTCTGAAAATAAACTTCTGGGTGACCAAGAATACGAAAATAATCAGAAAAACCTTTTTTTAACTAAAAATTCCTATGTTTTCTGTTACATATGAGTAACATACCTATAGTCACTATGTTGTTACGTTATAATGTAATTTATATTTACAGCATATAATTCAGTCACAATCATTATCTAGTCTATATTAAAAAGCATCTTTACCTGAAGACATTGAAACATTATATGTAAGCTAAAATGTCTAGAACAATGTCTTAATATCACTTTAGGTTTTAATATCTGATGGTATATATTTGAAAATTTATGTCCTCCCTATCTATCTTAAATCTGAGTTTTTAGGCACCAAAGCTATTGTATAGAGGGGTACAGTGATTGTTTTCATGAGGCCAATGGGGTTTGATATCTGGAACCATTATATGGATCCCAGAACTCCCCAGGAGTGATCCCTGAGTGCAGACACTTATAAGTTCTGAGTGTCGTTGGGTGTGAACTCCAACTAGACAAAAACAGTTGAGTTTTTATACTATTTTTCATTTAAAATTAACTTATAAATGTTATTAAATCAGTCCTACATATAAGTCATTGGCATATATTTAAATCTTATAGAGTAGACCAAATGTGTGCTGAATACAATACTATCTTTGAGTTAAGTGAGAGTATCCACACAACAGTACTTTATTCTATGTCCTATTACAAATATTTTCATTTAATACAATTGATATTATTTAAAAAAGTAACTTTTATATTAAAAGTTATCCTAAATCCCTTGACAAACTCATCCAAAAATTTCATGACAAAACTTATTTTCTTCTATTTGACACCACTTTACTTAAAAACTAGAATATACTCATTTATAAGATAATTTGCTCTATTAAGTTTATATAAATTTATAAATGATAAACTAAGTCTAAGTGATAAGATCTACAATAAATTTTTTTGGTTTTTCTTTTGAAGGAGCCACACCCGGTGATGCTCAGGGGTTATTCCTGGCTATTCACTCAGAAATCACTTCTGGGGGCCGGGCGGTGGCGCTGGAGGTAAGGTGCCTGCCTTGACTGCGCTAGCCTAGGAAAGGACCGTGGTTCGATCCCCCAGTTTCCCATATGGTCCCCCAAGCCAGGAGCGACTTCTGAGCGCATAACCAGGAGTAACCCCTGAGCGTCACTCGGTGTGACCCAAAAACAAAACAAACAAACAAACAAAAAAAGAAATCTCTCCTGGCTTGGGGGACCATATGTGACGCTGGGGGATCGAACCGCAGTCCATTTTAGTCTAGTGCAGGCAAGGCAGATGCCTTACCACTTATGCCACTGCTCTGGCCCCAAGATCTACAAAATGAATGAACAATATGGATTACGAATGCCAGAATGTTAGGTGAAAAAGCTAAGTTTGGGATTTGAGGAATATAATGTATTTTTCTAAAGAATTCTAAAAATACAGATATTGAAATTGTCTGAGACAGGGCCCGGGAGATAGCATGGAGGTAAGGCGTTTGCCTTTCATGCAAAAGGTCATCGGTTCGAATCCTGGTGCCCCATATGGTCCCCCGTGCCTGCCAGGAGCAATTTCTGAGCATGGAGCCAGGAGTAACCCCTGAGCACTGCTGGGTGTGACCCAAAAACGAAAAAAAAAGAAAAAAAGAAAAAAAAAAAGAAATTGTCTGATACAAAATTACTAAAAGAAACAGTACTTTTGTGGGATTTGACCTGTTTCAAGTTTGGACACAATTCAAATAACCCTTAGAGAGTTAAGAAAATATCAAATTTCTTTAAAATATAAGAAAGATAGCAAAATCATACTCCACCAGCCCATCCGGCTCTGCTCTCTTCTATATGCTCCTGAGTCTAAAAAAAAAAAAAAAGATCATATTAAACATCATGTCAGGAACAAGACATTTTATTTTTATTTACTTATTTTTATTTCTTTTTTGGGGCCACATCCGGTGATGGTCAGAGGTTACTCCTGGTTATACACTCAGAGATCGCACCTGGCTTGGGGACCATATGGGATGCCAGGGGATCAAACCATGGTCTGTTCTAGGCTAGCACATGCAAGGCAGACCCCTTACCACTTGCACCACCTATCTGTGCCCTTATTTTATTTCTTTTTTTAAATAAATTATTTAATTAAATTGGGAAGAAGACACATGTTACACGTTGTTTATGACTGAGTTTCAGTCATATGTATAACACCTTACACCAGGGCATATTTCTCACCACCATTGTCCTCAATTTACTTCCTGCCTTCTCTCTTGTTCTCTCCTCTGCCTGCCCTTATGACAGTCATTTTTTTTTCTTTTTTCCCTCTTCATTTTGTTTATTTTATATATAGTTATCCTTTCTCTGCACTCCCCAGCTATCTATGGCAAAGTTCCTACCATTAACTAGTCTTCCTGGACCTCCTTTCTATTGTCTTGGATATTATTACCATGCTCTTTTTTTAATATTCCACAAATTAGTGTTATAATTCTATGTCTATTTAACTCTGTCTCTGATTCATTTTTCGCAGCATAATACCCTACATATCCATTCATGTATAAGCAAATTTTATTACTTTTTTCCAATACCTTTATAGTATAGCATTGCGTAGTTTTTGTGACATAGTTTCTTTAGTCACTAAGTCTGTTCTTGGGTACTCGGGTTGTTCCAGATATATAAGGCTAAGCAAATCTTAATAACAGGAACAGACAAATATTGCCCCATCCAATAATGGGAAGAAGAAATTTCCTCAAAGGAAAACAGATGGCCAAAAGGTATATAATTGCTTAACACCAAGAATCATTAAAACAACAATGAGATATCATCTTATATCCCAAAGACTAGTACACATCAAAAAGAACAACCAGAACTGCAGTGGATGAGGGGAGAAAAGGACTTTCATTCACTGCTGGTGGGGAATACTGACTAATCCAGCCCTTTTGGATAACACTATAGATATTCCTCACAAAACTAGAAATTGAAATCCAAATGATCCAGCAATACCACTCCTAGAGTTATAACCTAGGGACATAAAAACACAATACAAAAAAAAGTTCTTTGCACTCCTATGTTCATTGAAACACTAATAGACATTTTAAATCAATTGAACTGCCCTATTTATAGTGAACTGTTGTTAACAAGCCATTAGCAAATTTGAGGGGTTTTTTGTTTGTTTGATTGTTTTTATGGGAAGGTTGGTTTTGGGGCCACACCTGTAGGCATTCAGAGGTTACTCCTGGCTCTGCGCTCAGAAATCACTCCTGAAAGGCTTGGGGGACCATATGGGATGCGAAGGATCAAACATAGGTCTGTCCTAAGTCAGCTGCATGTAAGGCAAATATCCTACTACTATGCTATATCTCCAGCCCCTCAAACTTGAGTTTGATAAGTCATATTAAAAATCAAAATCTTAGGGGCCCGGGAAATAGCATGGAGGTAAGGCGTTTACCTTTCATGCAAAAGGTCATTGGTTCGAATCCCGGTGCCCCATATGGTCCCCCGTGCCTGCCAAGAGCAATTTCTGAGCATGGACCCAGGAGTAACCCCTGAGCACTGCTGAGTGTGACCCAAAAACCAAAAAAAAAAAATCAAAATCTTAGATAATAGTATTGTTGCATAGCTATGGGTTACCTAAATGCTTTATTATGTTGTAAAATTTTAACAAGAATTATTGAAATTCCATGGAACAGCAACTTAAACTTACCACATTATCTAGACACAGCACCAAACAGTTGGTGTCTGATAAATAAAAAGGTATTTCACGGTGGAGTTTTAGTTGAATTCTTTTTTATTCTATAAAATATTTTTTTCTTTTGTAGTTCCTAGGAATCTTAAAGTATTTTTCATTAAATATGATTTTGTTGTCTATTTTAGTTATGACAATTGAAAATTCATGAAATAAATGTTTAGTAGATGTAAATGACTTATTAGACATTTTTAAGCAAATAATTAGTAAAAGAAAAGTCTAGAAACCAGTTCCATTTAATAATCTACAAATAGTTCAATGTGGTAGAACCTAAACTGAATATGGAAAAGAATTATGAAATAAGGGAAGATACATATATAATCATGCTATCTTAGAGAAACATTTTAAAATCTTTGTTTTTACTGTCACACTTGGCCATGTTAAGGACTTATTCCTGACTGCCCTTAGGGGTTACTGCTAGGGTGCCTCAGTGAGCTTGATTTGAACTTGTACAAGAAAAACTCTACAAACTGGCTATCTATCGCTCAGTCCCCAAGATCTTAGAGAAATTTGTATATGACCTTAAAAAATTCTTTAAGAAATTAGAATTTCTCCATAAAAAATGTTTTGAATTATTTCAAAATCACAACTTGAAAAGATAATCATGTATACAATACAGAGTTGATTAGAAGTGGATCAGATATAAAGAGGCAGAGAGACCAATTTAAGTATATATATGTATATATATATACATATATATACTTATATACATAAATATATGAAAAAATAGTCAAAGTCTTGTTAGTGATAATAGGATGGAGCAAAAAATACTTAGAAGTTCAAAATTTCTAGAAGAATTTGAGGGACATATGGTAATAGAAAGAGGAAGAAGTCAAATTGTGGCACCACTGTAAAATAACAAGTAGATCCATTTCTCTTTTTCTCTAGGGCTACCTTTTTTCCCCCGCCTTTTCTTCCTTTTTGTGTGGTTGTTGCTACTTGCACACTGGACTGCAGCATCCAAGAGGGTGAGGATATAAGGTAGATTCGGGATAAAATCATGACTTCACATATGCAATGAATGCTTTACAACTATGTCACAACCCCAAGCACTACTCTTGCCAGTCTCCCATTTGTTAAACTACAATCTTCAGTCCATTTTCCAGTAAGATGTGGAAAATTTTAACCAGTATGGCATATGTATAGAATATATTCATACTACTCTGGTAAAACCTCTAGCATAATCTAGGAAAGCCTCTGGCAAAACCTCTAGCATAATCTAGAAAAGCCTCTTACACACGATCTTCCAATTCTTTTTTTTTCTTATCCCCCAACTGAATATTAGTACTCCAATTAAACCAACTTTGTACTAACTGAAAAAAAAATACCATGCAATGATAACACAGAGACCATCAACCTGGGTTCCTTAATGTCTATGTAGAACAGAGCATATCCTGCCATCACATTTTCCCCTATTTACCTATATGATTATGTCCATTTTTCTACTACATTGACTCACTGAATTTGGGAGGTTATTATACATATAGAAATTACCTAATTTTCTAATACATTAATTTAGAAAATGTTAAGAATTATTGGAATTTTAAGAAAAGCTGTAAAGGAAAAGAATACCAGTGAAGAAAAGGACAGCTATGAGCAAATGACCTGTTCTTTTTTTTTTTTTTTTTTTTTTGGTTTTTGGGTCACACCCGGCAGTGCTCAGGGGTTACTCCTGGCTCCATGCTCAGAAATTGCTCCTGGCAGGCACGGGGGACCATATGGGGCACCGGGATTCGAACTGATGACCTTTTGTATGAGAGGCAAATGCCTTACCTCCATGCTGTCTCCCAGGCCCCGCTATTAGGACTTCTAAAGTGAATAAAAAGTTGCCACTTAACTTTAAATGTTTGTTTTCAAAACCCTCTCTTTTATTCTCTTCTCTCTCAAAATACAAAAACATATTAGTTATGATATGTGAGTCACAAGAGTATGGTTCTTGGAAAATTCAGCACTGTGGTTGTTAAATCTTAAAATGTGTTCTGTGTATTTATCAGATTATTTTGAAACAGGGGATGTTTTTGAAATCTTAAGGTTATTCAAACCTGGTGATCTAAATTTAATCACAGTTTTTGGCCATAAAACTAAAGTTTATATTCCAGGGAATTGCACATGTCATTGAATGAGCATCTTCTATGTTCTGTCAGTTTGGAATAAAGTTGTCTCAGATTTTGATAAATTAGAATTTTAGATTCGAAAGCAATCACAGTTTTTACATGTCTAGTTTTAAAAGCTAAAAATTGTATATCAATGACCAATATTACAATTTTAAGCTAATGAAATTAAAGTGATTCCTAAAACACAAATTCAATAAAAAATATTAAAGATACATTTGTCTAAAAATGACTAACCAAACCAATGTTTTATAATTAACTAACACAACCAAGATTATCTTATCTGATTTGCTTTTGCTTAGCATACTGCTTTAAAGCCAAAATATTTCTGCTTTGTATATCAAATTATAAATAGATAAAAATAAGCTCCTAGCATATTCCATCAAAATTAGTTAAGCATCTTACATACACACTAGTGCTTTAAAAATATTTTTAGCCTAAGTTATGTTGACTATTATAGCCCTGATATATTTCCAAGCAGATTCATCTGACTTTTTCCTTGCAAAACATAATGTCCTGATTTCTAGATGTAATTTACTTTAATTGCTTTGTATTTTTCTTTCTTTATAAAAATTGTTTATTCTATATTTGGTTTAATGAAACATTTCTTTGTAATTAGAAGTCTCATCAAATGTACCCATCAAATTTCCCATTTAAAATAAACATTTTGTATTTCTTGGATTTTTTTTTATGAGTAGTTATGAGCAGTCCTATTTTAAAGCTTTTAGATTAGTGAAATTGCTTCCTGGCTCATTAATTCAACAGATTATGTTTAGATTTAAGCAATAGAAAAAACAATTAAAAGTCAAAAATACATCAGTGCCTAATTTTCTTTTCATTTTCTCCTTATAATTAGCATAAAATGGAAAACTCTCCTAAGATAAGAGAATAACAAGATAATTTGATCTCATATATAATGTCATAATTTAAAAATAAGAGTAGTTAGGATTAGATATATGACTCATACAACTGGGTTTTGCATGAAAGAGTTCCACAAACTATACTGGGTACCACATGGTCCCCTGAGAATCATGAAGAGTATCCCCCTCACAGTCTCCCAAAAACTAACATCAACAATAGAATGAAAATATTTGGTTTTCTTCGGAAATTTTAACCAGCTCCATTTTTATTTCTACTCTGTTTAGATCTTATACCTTCTTATATTTGTTTTTTACTCTCTTGCCATATGCAGGGGTGGCGAACAGGATTTTGACCCTGACTCAAAATGGCAAAATGCAATTTTTGTTTAATATATTATTGCTAAAATTATATGCTTTTGTGTGAGTGTTTGTCTGTTTTGGCAAGTCACTACATGGTGTGGCTCTCTGACTCTCACAGTTTAAAATTTTGGCTCTTTGTGTTGAACTTGTTCATCACCCCTGCATATAGCCTTATAATGACAATAAAGTGGATTTCTATTTTAATCAAGAACTAGATACCCAGTCTTCTTAAATTTTTATTAGTCTTTTTCTCTATTCAATTTCAATGTTCAAGTTATTCTACAATAATCATTTTATTTATTTAATAAAATAATAGATGTAGTTTTTTTCTTCGCAAAGTAATTAGGAGTTGAATGTAGTAACTCTAACTTTATAATATAAAATGTTATCTTCAGTCTCCGTATTTGTACTTTTTGTCTTTAGAAATATACACTTTTGATCATAATAGTACCTACCTTTGGACAATTCCAAATATGCCTGTCCTCCATGAAATCACATATTGACAAGACAGAAACATTCTGTATTCTTTTTAACCACTGCAAACATATTCGGTCATCAGTAACCCATGTGAGCCAACTGAAATAATAATCACTGCAAAAAATCAAAAGAGGTAGTCACAGGCATAAATAAGCATCTTAAAATATATTAATTTTTGGTTTTTGTTTTTGTGCCACACGTGGTGTGCTCAGGGTTTACTTCTTTTTTTAATTTTTATTAATATCTTTATTTAAACACCTTATTACGAATATGATTGTAGTTGGGTTTCACTCTTGTAAAAAACACCCACTTCACCAGTGCAACATTCCCATCACCAATGTCCCTCCACCCCACCCAAACTCATCTGTACTCAAGACAGGCTTTTTATTTCGCTCATTCATTCACATTGTTATGATAGTTTTCAGTGTAGTTATTTTTCTAACTGCACTCATCACTCTTTGTGGTGAACTTCATGTCCTGAGCTGGAACTTCCAGCCCTCATCTCTTTTGTCTCTGAGAGTTATTGCAAAAATGTCTTTTATTTTTCTTAAAACCTATAGATGAGTGAGACTATTCTGCATCTATCTCTCTCCCTCTGAATTATTTCTCTCAGCATAATATATTCCCTGTACATCCATGTAAAGGAAAATTTTATGACTTCATCTCTCCTGATGTCTGCATAATATCCCATTGTGTATATGTACCATAGTTTCTTTAGTCATTCATCTGTTGAAGGACATCTTGGCTGTTTCCAGAGTCTGGCTATTGTAAATAGCGCTGCAATAAATATAGATGTGAGAAAGGGATTTTTGCATTGTATTTTTGTATTCCTAGGGTATATTCCTAGAAGTGGAATAGCTGGATTGTATGGGAGCTCAATTTCCAGTTTTTGAAGGAATCTCCATATTACTTTTCATAAAGGTTAGACTAGATAGCATTCCCACCAGCAGTGAATAAGAGTTCCTTTCTCTCCACATCCCCACTAGCACTGCTTGTTCTCATTTTTTGTAATGTGCACCAATCTCTGTGGCGTGAGCTAGTAGCTCATAATTGTTTTTATTTGCATCTTCCTGATGATTTGTGATATGGAGCATTTTTTCATGTGTCTTTTGGCGATTTGTATTTCTTCTTTGACAAAGAAGAAATGAATGATTTTTTGATGAGATTCAGGGGTCTCACACTCATGGCTCCCAGGTCATTTGCGGCCCTCCGTACAACATTTTGTGACCCTGCCCTACAGGAATCTTTTCTTGTTTTGTTTTGTTTTAGTTGTTTGTATCACACACCCCAATGTTCAAGGCTTACTACTGACCTTGCACTCAAGGATCACCCTGATTTTGCCTCCTGCAGCCCTTAGGTAAATTGAGTTTGAGATTCCTGGATTGGATGTTTTTTTCTTGTAAAGTTCCATCTATGCCTTGTATATTTTGGATATTAGCCCCTTATCTGGTGGATATTGGGTGAATAGTTTCTCCTACTCAATGGGTGGCTCTTGTATCCTGGGCACTATTTCCTTGAGGTGCAGAAGCTTCTCAGCTTAATATATTCCCATCTGTTTATCTCTACTTCCACTTGTTTGGAGAATGCTGTTTCCTCCTTAAAGATGCCTTTAGTCTCAATGTCATGGAGTGTCTTACCTACATGTTGTTCTATATACCTTATGGTTTCTGGTCTGATTTCAAGGTCTTTAATCCATTTAATTTCACCTTAGTACATGGTCTGATTCACTTTTTTTTCATGTGGCTAACCAGTTGTGCCAACACCACTTGTTGAAGAGGCTTTCCTTGCTCCATTAGGAATTCTTGCTTCTTTATCAAAAATTAGCTGATTGTATGTCTGGGGAACATTCTCTGAGTACTCAAGTCTATTCCACTGATCCTCATAGTCTTTATTCCAATACCATGCTGTTTTGATAACTATTGCTTTGTAATACAGTTTAAAATTGGGTAAAGTAATGCCTCCCATATTCCTTTTCCCAAGGATTGTTTTAGCTATTCTAGGGTGTTTATTGTTCCAAATGAATTTCAGAAGTGTTTGATCCATTTCTTTGAAGACTGTCATGGGACATTCTTTAGAGGGATCAGATTAAATCTGTACAATGCTTTGGGGAGTATTGCCATTTTAATGATGTTAATTCTGTCAATCCATGAGCAGGATATGTGTTTCCATTTCTGCGTGTCCTCTCTATTTTTCTTGGAGTAGGGTTTTATAGTTTTCTTTGTATAGGTCCTTCATGCCTTTAGTCAAATTGACTCCAAGATATTTGAGTTTGTGTGACACTAAAGTGAATGGGGTTCTTATCTTAATGTCCATTTTTTTCCTTATCATTATTGGTATATAAAAAGGCCATTGATTGGGGCTGGAGAGATGGCATGGAGGGAGAGCATTTGCCTTTCATGCAGAAGGACGGTGGTTTGAATCCCGGCATCCCATATGGTCCCCTGAGCGTGCTTGGAGTGATTCCTGAGCATAGAGCCAGGAGTAACCCCTGAGCACTGCTTGGTGTGACCCCAAAACCAAAAAAAATAAAAAATAAAATAAAATAAAATAGGCCATTGATTCTTGTGTCTTAATTTTGCAGTCTGCCACATTGTTATATGATTCTACTGTTTCTAGAAGCTTTTTGGTGGAGTCTTTAGGGTTTTCTAAGTATAGTATCATGGTTTACTTCTGGCTCTGCCCTCAGATATCACTACTAGAGGGTCAGAGATATGGGATCCCGAGGAGCGAACCCAGGTCAGCTGTGTACAGGCAAATGCTCTACTGCTGTGCTATCGTTCAGGTCCCTGTAAAATATATTCTTAATTCATGCTTTCAAAAGGTTGTAATTTTATTATGACTTATTTATTCCAGAGATAAGAAAGTCAACATGTTATTTTATCTAAAGTGAAATTTTAATAGTGTTTTTGACTCAAATATATGCTCCAGATACAGGAAAGAGAGAATATTCGCGAGGGTGAGAGGGAAACTGGGGATACTGGTGGTGAAAAATGTGCACTGATGAAGGTTGTTGTACATTGTATAACTGTAACTCAATTATAAACAACTTTATCTATGGGGGAAAAACCAAACAACTATATTATGAAAAACATCTTCTGACTTTTAAATAATATCTGTAAGAGAATTAATTAATCTAATTGAATTATTTTATACACAATTGTTCATTGTTTTTGGATTATAACATCTTAATAGAGAATTTCAAATATAATAGCACATCTATTGAATAATACAAAGGTTTACAAAGCATTAAGCTGGCTATTTTGTATAAGTAAAATCAATTTCTCACTTTTAACTAGTTGAGAGAGAGAGACAAGTGGGGCAAATCTTCAGATAGGTGTCTGTGGGAAAAGGTTTTTTTTGTTTTGTTTTGTTTTTTTGGGCCACACCCGTTTGATGCTCAGGGGTGAAAAGTTTTAACTGAAACTACCCATGATCAAAAATTGAAATTTGTAAGGGGCTAATTATATGGTAAAGGACAGGATTAAACTGTAAGTGTTCAGTGTTATGTAATATACAATTCTATTTATTTATAATAATGCATATGTGATAAATATATAATATTATCATGCAATGTTGCTTCAGTTAAATACTTAAAACAGTACCATTTGTATTAGTATAATAATCAGAAATGATGAATAACTAAACTTTGCTTTCATATAGGGTCAAGAACTGGCCATAATGATCATTTGATTCTAAGGATGACTTTGTTTATAAAGTAACTCAAAATAATTCACTGTGTTTTGGAGATCCATATAAAATAAATCACAGAAATTAAGAATTTTCAGCCTCAGGAGCTGGCGTGGAAGCACAGCTGTAGGGTGTTTGCCTTACACCCAGCTGACCATGATGAAGTCGGTTTGATCCCTGCATCCCATATGGTCCTCGAGCCAGGAGTGATTTCTGAGAGCAGAGCAAGGAGTAACCCCTGAGCACTGATAGATGAGGCCCCCACAAAAAACAAAACTAAACTAAAAAGACAAAGAATGTTTAGCCTCAAATTCTAGTTTTTCTTTTATTATATGCCCAACCAGTACTTATCTATCTTTTGTTTCTATATAAAAAAGATATAATAATGTTAACAATTTCAAAGATTACTTAAAGATTGACCAAGTAAACTAAGCACTATAAGTGCTTAATATTTATATTACAAAATTATTAGCCATTACTATTAAATTGTTAATGTTTATAATGTCCAAACATATCTCTCAACCTTATATATTAAACTTTATCTCTCCATGTGCTTCTCTTGGAAAAAAAACTTAAAAATATTTAAAAAATAGTATATTAAGTCATTTTTTGTAAACTTGAGTGGGGTAATAATTGATAATTCAAAAATGTAAATCCAGTCTTTATTATCTGAGCACATATTCACTATGCAAGGCCCAGGCAAGCTCTCTGATGAGGTTCTTTTTCTATCAAAGATATATTGTTTGGGGCTGGAGTGGTTGCACAAGCGGTAGGGTGTTTGCCTTGCATGCGCTTACCTAGGACAGACCGTGGTTCAATTGCCCGGCCTCCCATATTGTCTCCAAGCCAGGAGTGATTTCTGAGCACATAGTCAGGAGTAACCACTGAGCGTCACCAGATGTGGCCCAAAAACAAAAACAGACAAAAAGATATATTGTTCAACCCTTCCTGGTTCCCGTTCATAAAACAAGTAGAAAAGTGAAGCTAGGGTCAGAGCGATAGTGCAGCGGTAGTAGGGCTTTTGCCTGGCAAGCCGCTGATCCAGGATGGATCTCGGTTCAATCCCTGGCTTTCATATGGTCCCCCAAGCCAGGAGCGATTTCTGAGCACATAGCCAGGAGTAACCCCTGAGCGTCACTGGGTGTGGCCCCAAAACCAAAAGAAAAAAAAGTGAAAATAAAGGCATCTAGATTTGGGGCAAAGATTAAAAGACACCAGTTAGTGCTTGGAAATATTCCCCTTCATATACTTCAACCTAAAAAAAATAAATAAATAAAAAGAAGACGCAAGAAACTGAAGGGGCCAAAGAATTCTCTCTAATTGAGATTAATCAGAAAGATCTATAGAAGTTATTACTCTAGGGGAAAAAGAATGTTTTGTGTTCTATGATGTCTACATTTAAATTCCAAGTAATCTACAAGCAGTTAATGGAGAATAGATTGCATTCTAGTGGGAATCGCTAATATTTATCGAGGATTAATTATCGTGTCTTTATCAGACGCACTCAATATGATGCAATAATAAATCCTGGGTGAAAACAAGGTAGGACATCCTGGAAAAAAAGCTGGACTAAGCACGAACATGCATTCTACAATCTCTGCTGAGGATATGTCACCTTAGATTATTTACTGTGGTGATCAATGTGTAACAATGGTAAATATTTTTAAAAAAATTTTAAAATGTCATTCCCAATTTTTACTTTGTATGCTTTTAGTTTTGCATAAATGTGAACTATTTTTCGTGTGCACATTGCAAACCACTGAAAAGAAGCATAAATTTTGGTTAAGAAATGGTAGTGTTTAAATTCAGTTGAATAGTAGGAAGCATCTTAGATTTATATACCTTGAAGCTATCATTGCTGGAACTGGCACTTCTTTGGGATCTAGATGCTCAGGGTAAGTGGCATCAATAATAAATATCCGCACAACAGGATTCTTAGCCCCAGCCTGGCAAGAAAAATAGAGATACATAAGTTCAGAAAATTCTAAATATCACCAATATTTTAAGATACCTGAGAATTTAGGTGTATTTAGGATGGGCTAATAAGCTAATTATATGACTTTTGAAAATATTCTAATTATAATTTAATAATCAAGAACTTTATGTCATATTTTTAAAAGAAAAATTAAGTTAGCTATCTGTCACTTAAAAAATTAAGTTAGCTAGAGTAAATATATAAATTTTAAATTATTAATGAAGAAGTTTTGATTCACAGAAAAGTATTTTGGATATGAAATGCTGTTGATTTGTATGATTTTACTTTTCTTTTGCTACTTTTATTTGGGGGGAGACACACCTGGTGACATTCAGGGGTTACTTCCTGCTGTGCTTTTATAAATCGCTCCTGGTTTGGGGGACCATATGGGACACCGAAGATTGGACCTAAGTCTGTCCTGGGTCAGCTATGTGCAAAGCAAACACCCTACCGCTGAGCTGTGGCTCCTGCCCCTGCCTTTCCTTTTCTATTGTTTATATTTAGGTCACACTCTGGTAGCATTCTGGAGTTACTCCAGCATCTGAACTTTGGGATGTCTCCCAGAGGTATTTAGGGAATCATGAAGTTCTGGAGATTGAATACAGAACTCCTGCATAAAAATTTTCACGCTAGACTTAGAGCCATCTCCCCGACCCTAAGTATTTTCTCTGACCTACTGACTTGGGGAAATAAGAGTAAAAGCTAATAAAGGTAGTTAGATAGTTATATATAAGAAATGATTTTTTTTATAATTTAATGTAGAGCTATGACAATCTTTGGTTTATAATATTACTACTACTCCCTCCCAAAACTATGGAAATCTTATTTTAAAATAAAATATTCACAAGATTTATACTTGTATTGCTTTGTGATTTCTGTACTATTGGAGGACCTAAAGTTACATAACAAAATTTTTTCTGATCAGTCAAGATCTTAGAGTTTATCTCTTATTTACTTATTTGATTGTAATATTTAAATACACATTTTAGTAATCAGTCTTAACGATTACATATCTTTGGATTTATCTCAAGGATTGTCCAGGCTTCCTCTGATCTCCCTCTATCTAGCTTTGATTGGGTCTCACTGGTCAGATAAAGTTAGATATTCCTAAAACATCAATATTAAATGTCTCCATCTCTTCCTCCTCCCTTAAAAACATCAACCCAGATCTGAGTTCTACATCTTGGGTCCTAAGTATCACATCTCTTATTTTAAAACACCTGCAGGTTTCAGGCTTTAATTACAGATCATTTAGGCATCTACAACATTAACACTCAATTAACACTCATAGTAAATTTTTTTGCTTGTTGTTGGGTTATATATGGTAAACTTCAAACTTATTTCTTACTCTGCTCAGAGATTATGCTCTGTGAGGCTTGAGAGATTATATGTGGTTCCTGGAATCAGACCAGGTTGGCCATATGCAAGGTCTACCTACTATTTTTTCTCTCTGGCCCCAACATCCATTTCTTTCTTATTGCCTTTCCCCAAACGTCTGCTAACATAAAAGACTCACAATTTGCAACAAGCTAGACACAGAGAGGACCACTTATATTAGTAGCCTGGGGGTTAAGGGATGAGCATATGGGATGCATGCTGGGAATGGGGGTGGAGAGAGGACAACTTTGGTGGTGGGAATTCCCCTGATTCAATGTCAATATGTACCTAAAATATTACTCTGAAAAAGATGTAATTCACTTTGGTCAAAATAAAAGTTATTATTAAAAAAAGACTCTAATTTTTATTTCTCTCATTATGATCACAAAGGCTTGCTTACAAATCCACTCCTATTTATGAACAACATCCTTTTCACATAGAGACTGCATTGAATCAATTCAAAATAGAGCTTCCCTTGTCCAGTAAACAGTATAAATTTAAAGACAGAGGATTGTATTCTAAAATAACTTTCATTTTTGTGCAAAAAGAGATAGGGAATAAAAAAGGGAGAACCTTTGTGTTGATGTCCTCTAATTTCTATTTTTAATATAAATTAAATTAGGATACGATTCTTCTCTCTGTAACTTATTCATTCTCTGACCATACATGCAAAACTGCTTTTTTCAGACATGGGACTGGATTAAATGTACATATGCAAAAAAAAAACTAGAATGTTTCTGCAAAAAATTTTGCACTCCTACTATATTTAATTCCTTCAAGGAAGATATTAACCTAACAAAACTAATCTACCTTATATAGCCAAGAAAGATCATACCTGCTTCTACCTAAAAGAAATTCCATGTTCAACATTTGTATTTCCCAATCTAGTTTGCATTTATATGAGAAATGAAGAGGGAATTGCAAATAAAACCTTGCCCTGAATTTGGAGCATAAAATATGAAAAAATGAAAACTAAGTTAAGCATGTTTTTCTTCTATGATTTAAACCATATGTTTTTCAGAGATTCTGCAGTGGATATTGCATAGCTACTTCATCCAGCCCAACCAGATGTCCAAAGCAACAGATGTCCACATAAATAATAGAGCACAGTACAATGTTTGCTTTACAATGCACAAGAATAAGAAACTCTCCAAACTTGTTGATCCCACCTCTATTCATGGTATTGATTGCTCATTTTGATACATAAATGGCCTCTTCTGATAATAGTGTTCAACATACCTTTGGGTATGGAATATTAATTGTTCTAGGATATTGTCCATCACCATAATAAGAATAGGCAATAACTGGTATCTCTGTATCATTGAACTCTGCATATGCTAAAAATTTTCCATTAGGAGACCACCAGAGTGCATATTTTGTAGCAAGCATTTCCTCTAAAAAATAAGTATTAAATATTAATTACAATTACATCCCATTCTTAAAATCATTATAAATACTTCAAAGTACACTGTCAATACAACTTATTTATTGAAATAATTGATTTAGTGTGAATTGGACTTATGCCATCTTTTATTATATTTAAGTAGTCTAAGTTTAGAGGAATTGTTTAACCTTATACTCCATAACAAACAAAAATTAGTCTTCTTGTGAATTGACATTAATAAAATTTTATTTAAATAAGCAATAAATGTCAAATTAATTTTCTCTTCAAGAAAATTCTTAGTTTTATAGTCTCTCAAGTTAATCAAAATAAAGGGAACTGTAATTACAATGCAGAATACACAAACATTTGCATTTTTGTTTCCTAAGAATAAAAAAAATAAAAAAAACAAAGACAGGGTTAATTTGGTTATCTTATTTAAAAATAAAGGTAAGAACAAAAGGTAAGAATCCAGTTATTTCCTTGATTCTACATTATCTGTAAGAATGACCAAATTCATGTGAGTATCAAAACTTAGACTATTTTACTGCAAAATACTATAGACAATTGTTTAACATTAAAAAATATTAATTTTTTCAAGAAAAGCAAATCTTAGAAAAGTGCACTAACATGATATCTAAAATTAATATTCTCTTAAAATATAAATTATTACTATCACTTTATAATACTCTAGAAAATAAATGCTCCTAGTTTTCTGATTATCAGATATTTTTCTTCTAGGACATTTATGTTCAGTTTAAAAACTATTAACTTCAGAAATATTATCATTCACTTATAATGTGTCATTTACTTAAGTCCCCTTACATAATGCAATTATTTTTAATTAAAACATAAGCAGAAGGAGTTAAAATAAAAAACAGCTTACCTTCATAAACCCAGTCTGGAATTCCATTAAATATCTTATTTTCTCTTCCATTATATGTTATTTGAAAAGGTGGGTCTTCTGGTCTTTGTTTCAAATAGATATTGTTTTGATAAACATATGCCTGGGTGGGTGGTAAGTTAATAAGAATAAATTCCAAACTGTGTGATGATATATGCATATGCACACATATAAACACATATGTAAACACTCATACACATATATGTTATTGTGTTAATTTTAAGCCAAGATCTTCAAAATAGTGGTGCACGAGGTGAGAAAGAACTCACAAACAAAATATATCAATATAATATGTAAAAAACACAGATTCATATATTATAATTTATTATATCTAAAGTCTTTATTATATAAAGACAAAAGTTTACTGTAGATTACTTGTTTGACTACTCAAATAAATATGTATATTGACAGAAAGTCAAATAGATCTCTGAATATTAATAGCTAGCCAGATCTAATCTTTATTTAGAGTCCTTAAATATGAGCTTGGACAAAATTTCATGTTGTCTGAAGCTAGTCTGGGAAACTTGTGAAAACCATATTTTTCCTGAGCTTTCTGGCACAAAGTATTCTGGCTGAGTATATGGATAAAGTTTTTGACTGAGATATTTAAAGAAGTCTATCCATGAACTTGAGATTTTTCGGAATTCTCAGATGGGTTTCAATTTATCAAAACTCTTCCCATTTTTAACAACTAAAATAGTCATGAATGTATATTTTTTCTTACATGCAAAGAAATTTAACAAAGGCCAAAATCAAATGGCTCCTCTTTTATTTAAATGATCACACACTTCTATAATTTAAGCACTTACCAATTTACTACCAACAGGCGACCAGCATAAATACTGGATTTGAGGAGGAAGCTTATTTCTTCTCACAAACTCTCTAGAAAGGGGGAAAAAATAAAGAAAAAACACATTATAGTACATCTCTCCTTCCAAATAAAAACTAAGAAGTAATAAACAAATAAAAACACTAAAAGCAAAGCCTCATCCTCTCTGCTTCTTCAAATCCAATGGAAAGAAAATGGGTACAGGCCCTGAAGACCTGGAGTAAAAGTTGCAATTCTAGTAGCTATTTAAAAGTCATAACTTCCCTGAGTTTCAATTTTTACCCTTTGAGTGAAGTGAATAGATTAAAGTCTTGTAGACTGAGAGTATGAGTATCTTTAGAAACTAATAAAATCTGCTCAGTTTACAGAGTTTAATGCTTGCAATTAGAGAAATGATATGAATCTTTAAGGTCTTGCTGCTAGTTCTTGGCAGACATCTAGTTGAACTCTAGTCTTCGAACCCTCAGAACTGTTTAAAATTTGTATACACTAAACTGACTGAGATGGTCTCTGAGTTGCCTTCCAGCTCTAAAATTCTATAATTGTGCGAAAGTTTAATATGTACTCTTTCACATTCTCATTCACAACCCCCATCTCTGTGAATGCATATGCATTTCAAATTTTTGAAAATAAGATGCCATTTGACAATCTCTCCAGGGATCTGACTTGAAATCAGAAAAGGAAAGGAACATCTGATCTCAAGCAAAACTGAAAAACAGATCGTATACTGGGCAGTCTGCCTTAAGCTTGCGAAGTCCTCATCCGTGTAGAAATTTCAAATATCCTATTGGCCCGAAATCTCACTTTGATGTTGAGAGTCACTCTGCAAATACTTAATTGACTGACGTGCATTGTCGAGGTTTTGCAGTTTTGCTGCAAGAATGTGCTCAGATTTTAAGTGTTAAACACTCATGGGAGGCTACACTTAAGTTTTGACTATCTTCATTTTGAAGATTACATTTGTTTCAAGACTGCTTTCAAGAAGAAGAAAAACAAGACCTGTTTCCAAGGTATAATTTGAGGAGCCTAAAGAAAGAATCCTAGATCATACCTTCCAAAAAATTTACTACAATCTGGACCTAACATTTATATATTTATATATGTTAATATATTTATAAAATATGTATATATTTTCTGTTTTAAAAAGTTTAGTTACCTGTTACACACACTCTCATTTAACTATTTTTTTCTATTTTCTTTTTCATTTAACTATAAGATGAAGTAGCACAAGGCCTGAAACAGTATGAGACCCTGTACTGAAATTGGTGGACAAAGAGAGTTTCTCATGAAGAAGATCCTTGGTGCTATAGTGATAAACTGGTCTACCACAGTTTTACACAATGGCCATTTTCTATGTTACTGAAATAATTAATAGTATCAGGGAAAAAGTAGAGGTGGCCCTTTATGAAGGCAATTATTTCATCAGTATTTCTTTCCTAACTTCAAACCTAAATATATTCCTTCTCCAATTTTTTTTTTTTTTTGCTTTTTGTGCCACACCCTGTGACACTCAGAGGTTACTCCTGGCTCTAGCTCAGAAATGGCCCCTGGCTTGGGGGCCCATATAGGACACCGGGGGATGGAACCAAGATCCGACCTATTTGGCGTGTACAAGGCAAATGCTCCACCACTGTGCTGTTGCTCAGGAACCCAAAACTATATTAATTTTTACTATGTAAGAGTTTGGTATGATCTTCAGAAGTTCATAGGTTTGGAAGTATTTAGTTTTAGTAGTATTTAGTCTTATATTGAATTTCAACAAATTTGTCACTTCTGACTTCTTAAATTATGCTCAGTTTTCCTGAACTCCCATAGAATTTTGGATGACAAATTAAGAAACATTGCAGAAAAATTAATGATTTCATTAAATTTGCTGAATAAGAGCTTAATATTTAGGAATATTTTATGTCATAAATTTTCTGCAAAGCATGAATAAAAATAGTTTGCAATGTCATTTAAATCTGGCGAATCTTAAAACAGGTAGGTAGGATATAAAAATGCAAAAGATGGGGGGCCTGGGAGATAGCATGGAGGTAAGGCGTTTGCCTTTCATGCAAAAGGTCATCGGTTCGAATCCTGGTGCCCCATATGACCATATGCCCCGTGCCTGCCAGGAGCAATTTCTGAGCATGGAGCCAGGAGTAACCCCTGAGCACTGCCGGGTGTGACCCAAAAACCAAAAAAAATAAATAAATAAACAAAATAAAATAAAACGCAAAAGATGAAAAATAAAGAAGTAATGGAAACTTTTAGAAACTAAACTGAAAGGGTAAATTTTCCATTACACTATATATATATATATATATATATATATATATGCATTTTACAATTCAAGGCATAATTCTTAATTTGATGATAATGTGAACCACAGAGAAGAAAGAGATTTGGAGTTTTATAGATGAATTTAGAGTTTGCTTTGGGGGGAGGTGAGTTTTGGTGGGCCATACCTGGTGTTGCTTAGGAGTTAATTCTGGCTCTACTCTAGGAATCACTCTTGGCAGGCTTGGGGGAGACATATGGGATACAAGGGATGGAGCCCAGTCAGATGTGTGCAAGATAAGCACATGACCCATTATTTTATTGCTCCAGTCCTGGATTTAGATTCTGCTTTATAAAGAATTTCCTATTTCTTAATTTAGACAGTAAGAGGATATCAGAATTATTCTTTTCTGAACATCTAAAAGGTGATAGATAATTTTATTTTCAAATTTCTGTGTTCTTGTTAGACAAAAGGTGAAATAGACCATAAGATTTTAAATACCTTTTCAAGCCGTATAATTATTTTTCCTTTCATATAACAGCAAAGAGGATATCACATTAAGATGAGTAACTAAACCAATTCATTGTCCATTCTTAGTCAGAGTGATTTTTCTTAACGTGCAAATCTGATCATGTCATTTCCACTTAAAACCCTTCAGTGAATTCCTATTGTCGTCAGAATGGAATCTTAACTCTTGCTAATGGTTTCCTTATAATTATCCCATGCTTCCTGGCTTCAACCCATTCCCAAACTCATACTACCTCCCACTAGTTAGCCAGATCTTCTCCAATTTCAAATCAACTAACCTACTTTGAGTTTCTCAGATACTTCAATCTCTCTTTCCCTTGTCACTTTATATATTATTCTTCCTGGTAGGAATTTATTCCTCGGTTCTACCTATTCATTTGTTTATTTTTATTTTACTACCACCAATATCAAAAATTGCCTTCCTGATGTCTTCTTCCCTCCCACCTCCTACCCTTTTCCACCTGCTTCTGGGGCAGGCATTTTACCTCTCTCTTTTCTCTCTCTTTTTCTCTTTCTCTGTCTCTTTCTCTTTCTTTGTGTCTCTGTACTTTTTTTTCTTTTTGATAAACATAGAATAATCTCACTTATCTGTGGGATATAAAAAATAAAAGACAGTCTGGGGATGATATCCAGAAACAATAGAGATGAAGATTAGGAGTACCAGTCCATGGTAGGAAGCTTTCCACATATATCTGAAAGTGCAATTAGAATAAAGAAGGGTCTACTATGAAATGGACATGCATGGCACCACTTCATTAACAGTAGTGAAAACCACGTTATTTGCTTAATTAAAAAATTAATTTCAGGGCCCTATCAGATTCTAAAGATATGCAGATTTCATATATAAAGTGAATTTTGATAATATTATAACCTATGTATGGCCTCCCAAACACTTTAAATCATCACTAGGTTAATTATATTTAACACAATGAAAATGATAAATGTTTGTTGTATTGTATTGCTTAGTAAATAACGACAAAACAAAAGTCCAATTTGTCCTTATACAAAAGTCCTGTATTTTCAATACAGGTTCAATCACTGCAGTTCTACAATTTTCATGTCATAGTTGATTAAATGACTATATGTATTTAAGAAATACAAATACATATGTATTTAAGAAATATAAACAAATAGCTGTGAAATTTACCCATTTTGAAGGTCATAGATGTGATATGTTGCTGTATAAGAGTATCTCCAAAGCTGTGAGAAAGGAGGTAAAGACAAATTAAAATTCTTCAGAAATGTATTAATAATGTATAATCATAAAGCATTCAAGAATTAAACATAAAAAGGAATATTTTCAGAGGCATTAAAAAGATAAACCTCAATTCCCAAGTCTTAATTTAGAGTTTTACTGTGGACTTTTGTGCAGCTTGTCCAAGTTCCAGAACTAATCTCAGCAGTGATGCAACCCTCACTCCATAAAAAGCATATCCAAAAACATAAAAAAACGAATTATAAAAAGATTCTTTTCAACATATACTATCCTAAGACTTTTTCTCTATGCTTTACTGTAATTAAAATAAAACCACTATGACTTTCATGGCCAGAAGATTGCACTACACCTGGGAAATTAATAATGCCCTTTAAAATTGCATGAAGAGGGGCCCGGGAGATAGCATGTAGGTAAGGCATTTGCCTTTCATGCAAAAGGTCATTGGTTCGAATCCCGGTGCCCCATATGGTCCCCCGTGCCTGCCAGGAGCAATTTCTGAGCATGGAGCCAGGAAGAACCCCTGAGCACTGCCGGTTGTGACCCAAAAACCAAAATATATATATATATATATATATACATATATATATATATATTGGATATATATATATATATTGGATCAAGAAAACTTGAAAGAAAATACTTGAATATTATAGTATAGTTTCTTTTTTAACAGTTGAAACAACAATAACAACAACAACAAAAAATAAGATCTATATTCTGAAACTAAAGCTGTTGTATGTTTTTTGTTTTTGTTTTTTTGGTTTTTAAACGGAAGCAAGTTGTGGTTAATAATGAAAGTATTATTTTAGATTTTAGTTCCTAAAATGTGCTTCAGTCTCTTGATGTAAGGCTTCTTAGTAGGTTGAGATATGCCTCTCTTATAAATGCTAGTAACTAGGACATGCTTCATTAGAAAATAATTAACTGGGGGCTAGAAGGATAGCACAAGGTAAAGTGTTTGCCTTGCACATGGCTGACCCCAGATAAACCCAGGTTTGATTCCAGACATCCCAAATGCTACCC
>PVKC010000958.1:8733-56399 GCA_004027635.1 Crocidura indochinensis | reverse complement strand
TGGAAATTATTTTCATTCAGGCATTTAAATATGTTGTTCCACTGTCTTCTTGCTTGAATCATTTCAAATGAGAGATATGGTTTGATTCTTATGTCCCTTCCTTTGTCCTTGAGGGTTTTTTTCTCCCTTATTGCTTTAAGGAGTTCATCCTTCTCATTGTTTTTAGCCATTTGGATTACTATGTGTCTTGGTGTTGATTTATTAGGGTATATTTTATTAGGGACTCTCTTCACTTCCTGGATTTGCACCGGAGCTTCTTTCCAGAGGGTGGGAAAGTTTTCTGCTATTATCTCCCTGACTACTTGTTCTTCCCTTTTCCCTATTTCCTCCCCTTCTGGTATTCCTACAATTATTAGGTTATTTCTTTTGTCTTTGTTCAGTAAATATTGGACTTTTTCTTCCAGTACCTTGCCTTTTATTTTCTTGTTGACTTCTTGGTTGTTTTTTGCTTGCAGTTTTCCTTCAAGTTCTTCTATGTGCTTCTCCAACTGTGTGATTCTGCTCATGTGGCTTTCTGCCTTGTCTTTTATTTCCTTCAATTCTCTTTGTATGATTAATATCATGTCTTGCAGTATGTTTTCCTTTAGTTGGTTTATTTGTACCTCCAAGGATTTGTTGTACTCTCTGGCTAATGATTCTCTCATTTCTTTCACTATAGCTTGGATTTCCTTTCTCATGGTTTCTTTTAATCCTTCCTCTGTTGGGTCTGTGCATTTTGGTGAACTTGGGAATTTGTTAGGATTTCTGTCCAGGTCCACAAGTGTTGAGGTCTTCCTTAGTCCACCCATATTTCTTTTCATTTATTGGTTTGGCTTGTAGTGCAGTTTCTTCAGATTTCAACTCACTTTTTTTGTTTTGTTTTGTTTTGTTTTGTTTTTTGTTTTTGGGCCACACCCGGCGACGCTCAGGGGTTACTCCTGGCTATTCGCTCAGAAGTCGCTCCTGGCAGGCACGGGGGACCATATGGGGACCCAGGGGATCAAACCGCGGTCCGTCCTAGGTTAGCGCAGGCACCTTATCTCCAGCGCCACCGCCCGGCCCCCTCAACTCGCTTTTGAGTTGGGTGAGGTCAGTGAGGTTTGGCCCCTCTCACTTCTTCCAGTGTCAGTGCAGTCTCAATTACCCTCTCCCTCTACCTAACAGCCGGTGCAGTTCCACTTCCGACCACAATGGATGAGAGCGCTGCTGAGCCTAGCTCCCTCATCTCTTCCCCTACCTAGGAGTCAAAGGAGTTCCCGCCCCCTCAGGAAGGGCCCACAACTTCCCTCCGCCCCTTTGGGTCCAAGCTCCAGTTCAGGTTTAGGGGGGCAGGTTATGTTTAGTGTGCCCACAGACTCCAGGTGTTGAAGCATGCGCAGAGGGTCTTGAGAGGGGGCAGACCCAAGCTCAACTGTGTTGCCAGTCCGTAGGTGGGGGGGTGGGTGGTGGTGACTGGCTCAGGTGTTTGTGCGCTGCAGCTCTGGGAGGGAGGGAAGAAGGGGATGGGGCTCACCAGCCGTCCCGGAGTATTGGCGACCACTTTCGGGTGGAAGGAAGGAGGGGGGCCTCACCTGTGGGTCCCCGGGAGTGTTAGCGATCACCCCGCAGCTCGGGAGGAAGGGAGGAGAGGCGAGTTTTAAACTTTTCTAAGAATAGCAAAAATAGTTACTTTTGAGCATCCATATTGAATTATCTTATTTTTAGAAAATTTCTGTTTATTTGAAATCAATTTCATTTGAATGGACCTTAAGACCAGTGGTCTATCTTTTCAGTCAGCTCAGAATCAATACAGTGAATGATAGATAATTTAGTGGGAATATATAGATAGTTTCTAAGGACTCGCTCTATATTTTACCCTTGATTTTTGAAATTATTCCAATTCTGTCTTCGACACCATTGAGTCAAAATCATTGCCTTTTCCCCTGAATTTTCTCAGTTGCTAATCGGACTGCTCCTTTATTAAAATAAAGAAGAAGTCGTAAAATTGCCTGGTTGAATGCTTACAATTAAAAGGCTTAGTGAAAAATTCCTCATTGTTCTAATAAAATAAAAGATATGTTCTCATTTCTGCTGTGTAGAATGCCTCACAAATACTTTAACAGTCACTAAAGACTACTTTTTTCCATTAGTTTATATTATGCAGCTGTCTTTCTACAGATTATTTTTTATGATTATCCATTAATTTCTATCAAGTTCTTCTGCCTTTATCTAGTGTTTGGTTTTTCCCTTTTCACAGGAAGGATCCAAATCACATGGGCACATGTATTAGTTCAAAAACAGCTATAGAAACATATCTTCACGCTTTCTATCTCTCTCCCCTTTCTTTCTCCCACGCTCATTATCAAATGTGGACTGCATCTTGCATTTTGTTCATTTATAAAGTTTGGTTAGTATTTGACGTGCTTGGTCTTGCAACAAGATGTTTCTATCTGTCTCTATGTATCAATCTATTATTAACCACTCATTTGTTGAATTTATTTGGCATTCTATTGAACAGTGTTTAAATGTATGTGCATATTGAATCCAGTGATTTCTTTTATGCATTCACAAGTCACCCCAAGCATGTTAAAAACAATTGGTGCATTACATTCCCTACCTAGTTTCTGCTTTAAAAAAAATAAAAAAGAGGCACCTACCTTCTTGTTCCTCGTCTCTGTCACATGCTTAAGAAAATATGAATAATAGTGCATGGTTGTGTGTTCACTGCCATTGTGTTGTTATTGTTATTTTAACACAATGCCTAAACTGGTGATAACGTTTGCCCATTTCATATGTGGAAATTAACATCATGTTAAATTGCCTCAAAGCTACTTGCTCATTTCTCTGTCTATTTGAAGCCTATTTTTTCAATCTGTAAAATGTAGATAATAAAATTATTTACCTCAAAGAGCTCTTAAAACAGCTTCTTGAAGGAATCCTGGGAAAGAGTCCACTAGCAGCAAATCTGAAATTCACTTTGATTCTTACTACTTTTCTGTCCCATTGGGTCAATCTCAAAAGGAAATCAAGCCCAAAAGTAATCACCATCAAATACTTAGAGTTTAGCATTCAAAGGTAGAATTTTTGGGTCACAAGTCAGGTTAGTTTGCTTCCTTGGAAGAAAAAATTTAGTAGGATTTTAATTTCCCCTTTAAAGAATGATGTCAGTTATAAGGTTCTATTCCAAAACACTATGATGAATTATTTAGCTTTAAATAAGATGTTTATATTTCCAATACTATATCAAGTGATTTTCCCATGTTATTACAAAAATGTACCAACCTCCATAAATAACTGTTCTACCTAGTCTACTTTAAAACTAATTTACTTAGGAAAGAAAAATGAAAGAAATGTGAAGGTAGGGTTGGCGTAGAGGCGACATAGCATAGGCATTTGAAATCTCCCCTGGGCCTTGCAGAGCTCACTCTTACAGATCAGGGACATTCAAATCTCTTTGAATTTTGAATTTTCAGCACTCTCTCTTGTGTTTTCCAGAAGCACAAAGATGTATGCTTAACTCCAGGGTTAAAAAAAAACTTCATGCCATTTACCAGCCAGTACCACCGTGGGCTGGAGACATTTCTCACCTCTTTTAGAGAGAACATTCTCTGCATTTTCTGGACACATGAATGACTAGCTTCAAATTCCTTTTAAGACAATTTTTACAAGCCCCTCAATTCTGAAGAACTCCACAGTTATTCTCCAAGTTTACAAAAGCCGAGCACTGGGATAGAGAATCAGCTTCCATACCAAGTGTGTGTGAGTGTGCGTGTGCTTGTATGTAAGTACATATGTGTGAATACATATATACCCCCTCAAAATGAATGAATTGGAATAAGAATTAAAAATCATCAAACCACTGAACAATTATCAGAAAGTTTGCATTCATTTTCTTTTCTTAAAAAAAAAAAGTTATGTCCCTGCAGTGACATCATCCCACTTAATTAGTTTTAGAGCCTATATTTTTTTATTAAGCACCATGATTATAAGTGTGATTGTAGTTGGGTTTCAGTCATAAACAGAACACCCTCCCTTCACCAGTGCAGCATTTCCACCACCATTGCCCCCTCCCACCCATCCCACTCCTGCCTGTATTTTTTTTACAGTTGCTTTATTAGAAGTTAGTATGTCTAAGTATATTATATATTTTATACATACAAATATATTGAATGCATACAATTTGTGAGAATAATAGAGCAAGTGCATGAGATCATTTGGGATCAAATCTAGTCATTGAGATATATAGGTCAACTATAAATTGAACCACATCCTTAGCCTCCACCTCTTGTCTTCTTTCTTCTCTTCTTTTTCTTCTTCCTTCTCCTCTTCTTCCTTCTCTTTTTCTTCTTTCTCTTCTTCTCCTTCTTACTATTCTTTGACCTCTTCTTTTTTTTTTTTTTTGATTCGCACCCAGTGACGCTCAGGGGTTACTCCTGGCTATGCGCTCAGAAGTCGCCCCTGGCCTGGGGGACCATATGGGGCACAGGGGAATCGAACCGCAGTCCGTCCAAGGCTAGTGCGGTAAGGCAGGCACCTTACCTTCAGCGCCACCACCCGGCCCCTCTTTGACCTCTTCTTACTCTCCATCCTTCTCTTCTTTTTCAGAAAAAAAGAATGAATCCTTTTCATCTTCAACCTCTTTTACTATTTTTCACAATATTCTTCTTACTCTTCTTCACCTTATTCTTACTCTTCTTTGCCTTATTTTTCTTACTCTTCTTCTTCTTCACCTTATTCTTCTTAAAATTCTTCCTCCTCTTCCTGTTCTGACTCTTCTTCCAACTCCTCTTATTATTCTTGTTTTGGTTTTCTGGAACTTCATTGTTTCCTATGTTGTTTGTGTTGAGTTTACTCAAGACTTCTATTTTTATCCATTCACATTCTTTGATTAGTTTAGACATTGTCTGATCATTTGCTTTAAAGTTCTCTTCCAATCTCTTCTGTTGTATGGAGTTGTTCTGCATCTCATCCTCTGGCTCACTGGCCCCGTTTGCAGCTGCCGTTACTTTAGTGGAAAGGTTTTCCATTGAGGTTTTCAATTAATAAGCCGAGTTCTTCAGACCCTTTATTTCAGTGTGAAATTTTCTAATTTCAATTGTCAAATCCTCTTGATGCTTATTTGTGCTCTATTCAAGTCTATCTATGCCTTTTTTGAACTTCCTAAACATCTTCCATTATTCTTGTCTAAACATCTTATTTGAGAGGATACCTAACTTGACTGTTTGGTACATTTCAGATTATCAGAGCAGCCATCTTGATTCTCTAAACATGGGGCTGTACTGCAAAATTTCCCCATTTTTAAGCTTGTAAATTGCTTTTTACAATGTGTAGAGGTGAGGTTCAGGGGTTAAAAGATGACCACGGCCCCAGAACGAAGCGGAGCAGCCGCTGTTCCTTGGTGGTTCTGGGGTGGTTCCCGCAGAAATAAGGCAGGGAGCAAGGCAGCAGTCCTTTATAATGGCTCTGGGTGCCCAATCACAGGGCAAGAATCTGCCCCACATTGGTTGGGTGGGGGCATCTTACCAGGTGTGGGTCCTGGAGAGATTATGTTCTTTGGTGTCTCTAGGCTGCCTCCCGCAGAAATAAGAACCTAATTCTATTTTATTTCTTCAAAGTCCTTTGTTTTTAATACTAAAAAAACTGAAATCAATGCACACAATAGTCAGTATCAAGATTGGGTTCACCCTGAACTAGATTATCTGAATGCTCTGTGAATAATTTAAATGGCAGGTGGAATTTAGAGATGAGCATCACCACACCCTAGGTGCGAATAGAAATAGAGTAATTTTGGAGAGAAAAGTCACCCTTGCTTTGAGAGCTTTTAAAATCTTTGCCTGACCACTTCACCTAAAAATGTCATGCCTGAAACCACCAGGCTCTTTCTAAGTCATCAATAGTTTGGGGTGACTTAGATCACCTCGCTCTTTCTAAGTCACCAACAGTATTTTTCTGTCTAGTTTCATTCATTTAGTCACAATAGTCTTCCTGTTGCTTCAAGCCTGCCTGAAGGCATTACTATATCTGACTATGTCAGGATGTCTGGGCTCTGTTTCTAAGCTTGAAACCAAGGTTCCTCCCAGAAACTGGACAAAGAGCCTCAGGTGATTAGATGAAAGAGCAGCAGTAAGTAAGTGATCTGTTGCCATTCCTCCTCCAAGTTGAGGATGCTCCAGGCAAGAACCCAATTTGCTCCCCCTAAGGTCAGCTTTAAACAAGTCCTGCCTTTCTCATGTTTGAGTAAGGATCTTGTCATCTTTCTAGAATCAGTAGTATCTCTCAAGCAGGTTCTATACACTTCCAAAAATATTTAACATTTGTAAGCTACCATAACTCCATTAAATGTCCTCCTTGGAGAAAATCAGTGTATTACCTGGAGGCTGAAATCAACGCTTCCATTGGCTCCCCTTATAATGGATATATGATAGAAAGAAGGAGAGTTGTCCATTTAGATTTAATTCTTGATTTTTAACTAGCATGGTTATAGTTGTGGTTTTCTTTTTTTCCTTAAAAGTAAGCACCATGGTGTCAGAAGTCTTGGCACTTCAAGATGCTCTAGAAAATGTATTCAATTTAATGAGCTCCACTTCCCATTGACTGTTGAACTATACATCAATTGCCTGCCCTTCCTTTCAACATTCAAACTGTTTAGCTCCCACTAATAGGTACATTAAAAAGAATCTTGCTACAAATATGAACGCAGACATCATAGTTATATGCATTTCTGCCTATGCTCACACTTTTTAAAAAGCTCCTAAGAGAAATCTTCACAAAGATAAACTGTAACCCTTTTTGTGCAGTGTTTGCTAATGGAGAAAGACATGACATGCATTTTTTTTCTGTACAGAGCTTAACTAGATAGTATCCAGGAGGAAAAAAATAGGAGTGGGAATAATCATGCTATCATTATGGATATAGACTATTGATGAATGGCTTCGTTTAGGAGTGTGTGTAATTGAGTGCTTCTGAAGGGAAAAAAGCACTTAAAATTATGGAACTTAATCATGCTATTGTAGTTCTTTGAAAAGAATAGTCGATGTTTTTGGTTGGAAGGTTGCTGAATGAGGTTTGAAATATTGCTAAGGTAATCTGAACTTAGAAACTGTTAGTAATCATAAAGAAGAATCTGAGAACATATGTTTTCATTTGTTTGTATTTCAAATGGCTTTTGAGCACTTTATATCTTTATTAAGAGGCAGACAGTATTTTAATGCAAGAGCAGAATTTACCTAAGTATATTGTCTGTTAAGCAGGAAGGAATAAAGGGAGGAAAAGTCATCCTGGTAAAGAAACAATTTTAAAATGCTAACTGCTTTTGTGTCTGTGAGACATTTACCAAGTGTGTTTAATATTAACATCTTCCTGAGACTGTATCTTTGAAGATTAGGGTCATGGTATGTTTAATCTTGAGTGATCCCTAAAAATAATATAATTTGTGTTATATTCTTGGTTGTGCATTTTTAGAAGAATGTTTAGGTGAGTAGTAATTATGAAAAATATAGATTTTTATTGTTTCAACTGTTAATATATTAAAAGTATTATCAAATACACTTTAAAAATATTTTTAACTTATAGTAGTCTTTGTGTTGGTTATGCTGTGAACAGGGGTAGAGGGAGAACAAACTGGTGGTGAGAATGCCCCTTGTTCATTGTCACTATGTGCCTCAAATATTACTATGAAAGAATTGTAATTTACTTTGATCACAATAAAAATTAAAAAAACAAAAAGAAAGGAGAAGTATTTGACTTCTGAATACTCTGAGTAGTCAAAATAAATATGTTAGAAAGAATCATCACACATTATTTATGTGTGATATTTATGTATGTTGAAATACATTCAAGAACAACTAAAAAAGAAACAATTGAAAAAATATTAATGTCTAAGCACTGATATCTAGAAAGAATATATTTCAGGCATTTCTTTTAAAATAACTTTTTCTTCTTGTATTTCTTAATAGCTTTGTACATGTCTTTCTCTGTTTTTTTTTTCTTACACAAATGCCAAAGAGCTTCTCTTTTTTGTCGAGCTTAATGGTGTAGACAGACATTTCAAACATATAACAAATGCAAAGGTAATTTTCAAAACTCAGAAGCTGCAACAAGCATTTATGTAAGAATTATATACATCTCTATTGTAGAAGTAGTAAAAGATTGGGATGAGGTCCACACCTTCATGGAACAAATGCTAATTCTTTCCCCAGAACCACTTGATTTCCCTCAGCATCACTGGATATGTTCTAAATCGTTGTCCAGGTGACCTTATCATTCAGCACTACCGCTCCAAATAATATTATCCTCACACATTTACATTGCACCAGTGGCCTTCATTTTCATTTGAATCAGTGAATGAGAATAGTCAGGATTATCTCCCATGGGTCTTTTAGGCATTGCTGAGGAGAAACTATCACACTCCAAATTTTTATACTAGAAATACAAACAAAAATGCAAATGAAAAATACAAGCTATGTGTTAGATAAGCCATTTCCTTTTTTTTCTCTATTTTTATATATTAGCCTGGGATTCTGAGTTTTCAAATTTACACATTTTAAGTAGTAAAAGACCAGGCATTATTCTTACAATTTCTTGTTTGTTTGTTTGTTTGTTTTGGGGCCACACCTGGCATTGCTCAGGGGTTACTCCTGGCTATCTGCTCAGGAATAGCTCCTGGCAGGCACGGGGACCATATGGGACTCTGGGATTTATTTGAACCAACCACCTTTGGTCCTGGGACGGCTGCTTGCAAGGCAAATGCCACTGTGCTATCTCTCCAGCCCCTATTCTTATAATTTTGAAATTCTTATTATTTTGAAATTTAAATAAATACTACAGTATGAATAAATGTCACATGAGACAACTATGCTTCTTAGGCCATGCTAGTAACAAAAATCATATGAATGAGCTGACCCCACAAATTACAAAATATCAATCTTATTTTTAAATAAATACAGACATGGGCATTAACACTAAACCCCTTTACAACTATATATGTTTATCTAAATATATAGACATGTTATTTTCTCCAAAAGAAAAAATGACAACTCACAAAATATAGAACCTAATGATTTCCTTCATTCTATATAAAATGGCTAAGCAATTCTGCTATACAAACATAACCTTCAGGGTTATTTGATACCTTTCAAATGGTTTCTGCATGAAAAAAGTCTTGAATTAGATCATGTCTGTTACTAATATCAGCTTCTCGACAAGGTTGAGTAAACAGAAAATAAAATGGAAACATCTGCTGAGAGTGATCGCAGTATGAAATATTGCTATAACATTTCATTCTAATCAGAATCACTGTTTACTTTCAATATTAAGATCTGCAGTAGGTAAGACCACTGGCTGAAAATTAAAAGCTAATCTGTGGAAAATTGTGGCCAAGGGATGTATAGTCTATATTCGAACATTTGTTAAGTAAATAATGTAAGGACGGAAACCAAAGTCCTCCAGAATTCCTTCAATTCTCTTGATAGCTCAAGTGCCCAGCTCAGCAAGCTTCATTCCCAGAGTAATGCTGGGTTTGGGTTGTAAGCTCTCTGCATCCAAGTTTATATGGAGCAGTGACCACTCCAAGATATCCCTCCCATTTAATTAGCCAATGCCAGTCTACACTGAACTCAGTTGGCATCAAAGAGCTGGGTGATAGTCCCTTTACAAACAGAATTGCATGTGCCTTTCCTAACTACATGTGTTTATAAAATATTTTTCTTTTTGGCTTTGGGATACTCCTTCTCCCTCTCTCCATAAAACTGGTCCAATTCATACTGCTCTGTGATGAATTAACTTCTTCGGATTTCATTATAAATGTGTCTGAAAGTGTTATGCAGAGACAGAGGTGTTTTGAAATAGCAAATAGGCTCAGGCAAATGAAAAGCAATAGATCTCAATGGCTCACGTTCTTGGCATGCCAACAAGCAGTTTCTTCAATTCCTCAGAGCATCTGCTTATAGCTTTATTAATATCAGGCCAGTTTATTTAACTATTAATATAAGACAGAATGCTTCTGTACTGGGCAAAATTTCTGCTCAGTCATAGGTTAGGTCTAATTCCTGAGCAACCCATAGGAACTTAGTGATGTTGGCTTTCGGATGACAAGTGAGAGACAAGACATAAAACTGGATGTAGAGGAATGGGGTGAATTTACTGAGCTCTGCAGCTTCTTTAATTCATAATCATTCTTCCTAAGACTTTTTTTCAAGGTTCACTTCATATTGTAAATTTATGGGAGGATAAATGTAACACTAATATGTCTGAGATCATTTTATTTGCCATCTTAAAGTCAGGATTATCAAGATTTAACTTATGTTCCTGATTCTACCCAACTCATAGCTTTTTTAGCTATAAACATTTAAAGGGAATCCCAAATATTAAAATTATAGAAGTGCCCAGAACAAGGAGAAATTGTTTATCTAACTTCTAAGAGCCATTTCTCATTCAACAGACTAGAAGTTCTTAAAAGATTATTAACTATTTCATTTTCCTTATCATCCAAATTCTTCTTGTTCACAGAAAATGAGTCTTTAATTTTCCAAAGTTTTGAAAAAAATGTATCCCTTTAATATATATATGTGTATATATATGTATATATACATACATATATTTAAACATTGCATTAATGGTTTGGGTATTCTGAAGTCAGGCTGTAATATACTGAAATAAGCCTTTAAAACGGTTTTATTTTCAATGATTAAGAAAAATAATACAAATTTGTTACTATAACTACTGATGAATCTATGACATGGTTTTTGTATGTTGCTTCTGCACCTAGAAAACATTTCCAGAAAGTATGTTTCTTAGCATGAGGCATTACTCAGTTTCAAGTGTCTGTAGTTCATTTTAACTAGTAGATTGATAAATTCCTCAGAATTGATGTAAGGAGTATATGTGAATATAGGATGTTTTATCCTTTATCCCATGTGGATTTAGAAAAGATCTAAGAGGTGAGAGTCACTTTCTTAAATCTTACAGAACAATGCAAGCCGTTAATTCCTTAATAACTTTATCATGGGAAAATAGGTTCTGAGTAATTTTGGGAACAGAAATATGTTAATGTTATTTAACTTTTTTGTTTTTTTTTTTTTACTTCTTGTTAATGAATACAGACCTTGGGCTCACAGAATTGTAATGATTTCTTCTAGATGTTAGACTTAGAACCAAGATTAAATTAAAATACAGAATTGTATATTCACAGCTCCTGGATTCTATTTATTGATCCCCTTATTAAATTCTTATTGAACAATTTTAGGAAACCAAATGCTGTATAAAGGAATCTAGTATTTTTTAAAAATCATAGAAGAGCACATAATCATGTTCATATTATCACAGGAGGTTTATAGTTCAAAGAATAAAACAAAGCTTGGGTAGATGCTTTGCAATAGATAGTTGATGAAAGAGGGGCAAAGAAATTCAGTACTAATATATTTGTTTATGTCTTCTTCAATCATGGCCCTTTTTCTTTGCTCCAGTAAATTTTTATTCTCTAAAGAATATCAGAAATGTAGATTTATTGAAAGGTGAATTATCAAAAGTTCTGACAAAACTGAAGTGTCTATTATAAAAGCATCAGAGAGGCTGAGCGATGGCACAGCTGTACAGCATTTGCCTTGCAAGCGGCTGACCCAGGAAAAACCTGGGTTCAATCCCTGCCATCCCATATGGTCCCCCAAGCCAGGAGCAATTTTGAGCACATAGCCAGGAGTACGCCATGAGTGTCACCAGGTGTGGCCCAAAATCAAAAAAATAGAATAAATAAATAAGAAAGCATGAGATTCCAACAATTAAATTATCATATAGTAATAATTGTTCTCATACTCTTATTCAAATTATCACACTATATCTTCCCCTTTGAGGGATATAAATAAATTTCATTCAGAAATTCCTCAGTTTTCATTGTATCTTTGCAATTTAGCAGACATTTAAAAAGTTTCCAAGGATGAACAAAATGTTGTATTAGTGTACTGCATATCCCTGATTTATTTTGGATATTCAAATAATTTACAACAGATAGTTTTAAAGATAAAATAAGTACAATCATCATTTATCAACACACCGTTAATTTACCACTATATAAATTAAATAAACATTACTAACAATACAACCTTTATCTCTTATTTCAAAGTCATTTTTTTCTAATGTAATATTCAAATAGATAAAAACCAATCTTGATATTTCTGCTCAGTAGTATAAAGCACACTACATAATAATGTTTTCTCTATTGGTATAAAATATAGCAGTTCAGAGGTTAAACAAGATTAACTGAAAATGTTATGTTAATTTGTGCTTATTATTGTGAAAAGTTTGTCTTTACTCAGTATTAGCTATATCTGCTGAAAGATTTTATGTCTCAAACACCTTTAACCTTAGGAAAAAATACTAACATAAACGATCATCTAAAGACACTAAATTTACTTTTCAAGTATTTAGGATAGCTTACAGGCTATATTGGCCAGTCAAAATATTTAGGCTGTGTCTAAATATAAACAATGCAGTGACTCATATGTATATATATCATATATACATATATAAGCTTACACACACACTCAGAATCATATTTCCCTATACTGTAACCACAGGAATTCCAACTTCTATAAAGCTGAACAAGCAATGTATTTTTATATTCCAGATTCAATATTTATATTCTATTAGTCATGAAGTTACACAAATTTTTGTCTACTATTTCCACACATATATTAAGAATGGGATGAGACTGTAACTTACATAATTCTTCTTATTTTTAAAACTATACATTATCTTTGATAGTATTAAGAGGTAAAATTCAGAAAGTCAAAGGAATATAGTTGTTTAAAAAATTGTACACCCAGAAATCTTACAAGATAAAGTTAAGAGGTTTATTTGCATGCAGTCAACTTCAATTCAGTCCCCAACAGCATATATGTATGTTTCCTTAGGAAAGATTCCTGAGCATAGAGGCACAAGTAATCCTGACACCCACTGGGGAGGAACACAAAGAAAACCCAATCAAATTGCCATTTATTGTAAAGTTTGTTTATAAAGGTTGTATTATAAAGGTCGTTTTAACCATTCCTTTAAGTCACAAAGGCAACTTAATAGTAAGTATTATTCAAATTTAGCAGACATACAAAAGTAGGAATTTTTTTGGTGGAACTTCCAAATTATAATTTTAATATCAGTGGGCATGAAGAACATTTCTGTTACTGCTTCCTTATTTCAAGGATTGACTAGAAGTCCAAACCAGTTTAGTAGCTCAACTATCATAATATATCATTTACATTGACTGCTGATTACTGCTTATTGATAACTTGAATAGAACATCAACATTGTTAATTAGAACATCCAAATTGCAATTTCAATGCATTTGCTCCTCAAACCATAGCATGCTTGGCTTGGAAATAAAGCCATACTTCTATTGCAGGTCTTACTATCTGAAGAGAATTTGCAAGACATAAAGTATAAAACAATAAAGGTTGAATGGTGAAGTAATAATGTCCATTACCATGAAGCCTGCCTACTGTCTAGAAATACCTTGGCTACTATTTCAAAAACACTCGTGAAACCTGGGCTGAACATCAGTATTTAATTTTCTCCATGCTAAGTTTCAGTGTCCTTCTCACTGTAGTTCAGCTGTTGAAAGTCAGAAAGGAATATGAGATTTTTTTTATTATCTTGTCTTGGAGAACAGAGGATATGGGATTTTCCAGTGTGACCTGTTGAACTCTCATTACGCTAAAGGTGCAAATCTCTGATGGCCAAAATGCACTTTCCTAGGTCTGTGGTTTTGTTTTTTTTTCCTTGGGGCTTTAATAAAGCCACCAACTAAAGGGTATTTCCGAGTATATTTGCCTAGTGATTGCTAGAAGCTTTTGAGGCATTCCAATATTGTGAAATTTTCTCCAATGCAAATTGTATATATTCCACTTGGCAAATAAATCCGGTCACAGTTTCATGTGCTGTAGAAGTGAACAAAAACATAGTTTCTCGTGGCTTAGAAAGTCTTCTAGCTCTCTGCCTTGTCAGCTCTTGACATTCTAAGGTATGACTCTTTATTTCTTAAGTTTGATTCAGTTGCCTTAATTCTCCCCCAAAAGACTTTTAGTATTTTATGAAACTTCACATTTTGACCTGTAAATCATCAATCTTACAAGCTTTCATTTAGGTAAGAAAAAAATGACAAAGAGCTGAAAACTGACTTTCTAAACCAAAATTACTCTTCTTAACATATATTTTTAAAGAGGAAAATTACTATGACAGGTTGATTGCAATTTCAAACATCATCTTTGGTGGATTGCTAGTATGCGAAGGTTCATAATTTCCATAATCATTTTTCTGCTTATAAAAATGCTTCGAATTTAATTTAGAATAACATCTGTATTAATTTCTATCGTTTCAAATGAAAGTTGATTGTTTTTAGAGCTTGTAATCCTCTGAAGTGTTCCATATCAAACTGTGCTCTCTACAGAATTTAAATCATAAAATAAAATGTGCCTCTTTTCCCCTGCAGGAATTTGATTTGAATCAAGCCCATCTTTAATTCTTGTCAGAATGCACCATTAATAATGCATTAATGTTTATTGTAGTTTATAACAAACACCTTAAAACACCTTAAGCTGTTTTAAATATGTTTAAATTTCAATTTCAGTATTATTTCGCACAGATTCTCCAGTGCTTGATTCATAAGTGACAAACTGGAATAATCTCACTGCACTGGCCATTATGGGATAATATTTACTGAAACAGGGTTTAAGTAGGAGAAGCCAAACTGTTAAGTGTATAATTATGGTGGCATGTGTCATTGTATGATTTTATGTCAGCTCATTTGCTTTAATTAAAATATGTCAGTCTTGGAAATATCCTTGATCTGCTCAAATGAGCATTTAGGGGTGCATTTCTGAGTGACTTTTGTTTCAAGTCAAGAGATGGTGTAATATTTAATATATTCATTGCAATTATTATTGACAATAGATTTTGCAAGAAAAGATTCCTTGGGTCAAAGTTAATTTCAAAAGGTTATAGTATTGTCAGTCTTACAAAAGTAGGAAATGGAAATGTATATTAACTGTATGACATTTTGTTAACTTTTGAAATGGCAAGTGTTGACTGGAATGAATGAGAATAATGCTTTCTGTTTGGACGTGACTCTTAAGGACATCGGAACAATTAAAAAAGGTGAAATGCTTAAAGTTAACAAATAATGTTTGCAAAATATTTCTCTATTATAGTGCATATGGCTTTATTTAATATATCTCAAGTGTAAAGGATCAAATAGAATGATAGTGGATATCTCTTACATCTGTGCATATCCTATACATACATATATGTACATATTTTCCCTGTACTGTTTTCTGCCTAATCACAAACAACTATGTAATATTCTAAATTCTTTTGGAATGCTTACTGCATTTGACTCAAATAATGAAGCCCATCTGCTCTGTGATTTCCAATTTCTTAGAATTGTTACATTCTGAAATGATTGCAAATCATTAGCAGCCTGTTAGAAGAATAAATACACATTCTATTTCAAAACATCCCTCCTAACGTGTTACTGGGAGAGAAGACCTTGAAGAAGTAATAGACTCGTGAATTTTAATCTCCACAAATCCTTTGGCTTTTCATTTGAAAATAATGCTGCTTTTCAAAATGAAAACTCTGGAAAAGCTTTTAAGAGCACTCCTCTTTTCTCAAAAAAAGATATTTACAAAGGATAATAGTGCCATGGTCAGAAAGGAAAAAGATGGGAAGTGAAACCATCCTGTCTCTGTTAAGTTGAGGGGCTAGGACTCAGGTGACAAGTTGCAGAATTCACCATGAAGTCTGGGACCATGACTTCAAGGACCCCAGCCCCCACTTTGCATATGGGAGTCTCATATCCAATCCCCAAAGTTACCTAGTTCCTCAACACTACCAAGAAGCATCCTTAAACACTTCTGAGTGTGACCTAACAGTAAAAACAGTAATATCAAACTGTAATGTAAATAAGTGCTTTTGTTGTTGCTTTGAAAAGTAAGTCATCAGGGCCAGTGAGATGGCGCTAGGGGCAAGGTGCCTGCCTTGCAAGCGCTAGCCAAGGAAGAACCGTGGTTCGATCCCCCAGCATCCCATATGGTCCCCAAAGACAGGGGCAATTTCTGAGAGCTTAGCTAGTAGTAACCCCTGAGCATTAAATGGGTGTTGCCCCCCCCCAAAAAAAAACAAAAAACAAGAAAAGAAAAAGAAAACTAAATCATCATAGTTATGAATCCAGCTAGTTGTAAAAATACTGAATTTTGAATTTATTATTCTTTCCAGATATGTAATTTGAATAGTTTGCAGGCATTTTCTTAATATTTCTAGAGGAAACAGGAATTTTGACCTTAGTTTACCTTTCTTTTATTAAAAACAAATACCTAAATATATTTGCTTTCATGAAGCATCTCTCATTCAGATTTATACATACTTTTATAATTTATAAAAATTTAGTATTTAAGCTATTTCACATTTTATGAAATGATGTTGTTATATATAACATTAAGTGAACATTATTTTATCCACTCTACAAGCTGCTAATCAGGGTCATAAAGCTAGTGCAGTGGGTAAGGTATTTGCCTTGCACACAGCTCACCTAGGTTCAACCCCAGAACCCCAACTAGGTCCCTGTACACTACCAGGAATGACCTCTGAGCATAGCCAGGTGCATCAAATAAACCAATAAAATCAGAAGAAACAGCTACCTACTGAAGAGATAACTTCAGTGATTCTGGTTGCCATATTGCCATTATCTCTTTTTTTTTTTCCTATAAGGTAATATAAAAGGTAGATATAAGAAATAGTCTGGCTCCTTTTCATTCAGACATTCACCAATTACCCATCTCTATGTAAACTTCAAGAATCAGATATTCATGCCATGAGAAAAATTCTGAGTGCCAGAGCCATTGGCCTGGCATGCAGTCTCTTTGCTATGCTCTGTTTTTTATCCACACTCATCAATTAGAACCATACCTGCCATCTTGTAAAGGCCAGCAAGCTAGATGCAAAATGTCAGGTGACCATAAAAAATATGAGTATATCTTAATTATTTCACCAACCATATTGCTGCATCCGTATCACTGGCATAAAATAATAAGGAAAGCAGTTAAGATTTAAAAAAAAAAAACCTAGCAATTGTCTTTGATCAAGAATATAGGATGGAAATATCAATATGTTATATCTAAAAGGAAATTACAAGCAGACTAGTCTGGTCAGCAATTCTGTTCCTTGCCCAGTGGTCTCCAATCATGTCTGAAGGCAATACTAACAATAATAATAATAACATCCTCAAGTTGAGTTTTAGGTAACCTACTGGCAGTGGGCATTTTTAGTTTATTCTACTTACTACATCTTATTGTTTTCTATAATTTTAAAATACCTAGTAATGATTCTGAGGTGAAATTGGGAATACTTGCTTACCCTTCTTTCTATTGTCAGTCATCTGAAATTTGAGTAATAATATAAGTGAAACAAGGATTAATATAGTAAGTTCCCAATTTGGGGGGGTCTAGTAGTAGCACTTTTATATTTGTTTTGTTTTCTTTTTCCACCAAATATTGGAAAATAATAGCATCAGAATGATGACTTTTAAAGTTTCATAAGATTAATAGCAGATGATATTGTTGAATTAAAAAAGTAATAAAGTAGGAGAAAATGCATCTAAGTAACACTGCTTTGAAAGAAGGCTTTCTCTGGTTAAGTCGGAAAGTGGAATTGCTTTTTCTTATTCTTAGCACTTCCCTATGTAGTGCCTCTCTCAGCAGGAGACATAGCTTATAGGAAGAAAATGAGATGTGTTTCTTAAGAACAGATGAAAAAGGGATTGATGAATTAGGGGGGGAATGTGCTCTCTGTAAAGAGTGCATTCCAGTTTTCTTTCAACTTGAAAACTTGAAAAGCAACACACAGATTTCTCTCTCTCTCATCCTTTCCTTCTTTAGAGTGCTCCTAGGGAGCACTGTTCAATAACTTCAACTGTGGAACATCTATTGAACTTTACCAGAAAGACTCCTCCCAGCCACACTTAAAATTTGTGAATAAATACTTAGCATAGGCTTTGAAATGTGATTGCACCAAATATTAGCAAAACCTTTCATTGTGAAGGGAACTATTTTTGGGTATCTTTGCAATTATTTCTTAGGGATGAAACCAGGAATCTGTTTATGAATCCATAAATGTCCGAAGAAATGATTAAGGATTGAACAAATGTTATTTCAGAATTTATTTATTTACAAAGTTTTATATTTTAGCTTTAAACTATAAATGCTAAAGCAGATAATGAATATTTTTATGACTAATATTAAAACCATTAAATGACAAACAATTAGTGATTAATTTTGTTGAGATGAGGCAGTAAAATCTTCAAGCTTTATTTTCCAACTAGGCAATGCTAATCAAATTACACTGTTACCTTCATGCATTTAATATAGGAAAACACTGCAACTTGATTTTACTAGTACAAAACATTCATCTTGTTTATATTTTCATGAAGGTGGGCAAGCATTTTTGACAAAGTTCAACATACCACGTTACAGAAAATAATTTTGGAGTAAATTTACCATTTGCTGAGATGTTAAATTGTATCCACAGCCTAAATACAGGTTCATGTCCTTGAAGGACAATTTTTATATATTAATCCTTAATTATGTATAACTTTTGAACATTTAGTGCTGAGTCTGATTCAACATAAGTTGAGATGATTTGATATAAGGACATTTCATTGACTTGTCTATGATAGCATGTCCTTCTCAAAGGTATCTTAAGTGCATTTACATAGCATTTATGTAGTTTTGCCTAACTCTACAGTTGTTTAACATATATGCATTGGGGCTGAAGCTATAGTACATCAGGTACATTTGCCTTGAATGCAGCTGACCTGAGATTTAATTCCTAGATTTGGTTCACCAAATTCTAGGGATGATTCCTGAGTGCAGAGTGAGGAGTTACCCCTGTGCACAGAAAAAAATAAAATAAATATATTCATGAAAATTAATTCTGCATTGTTGTTAGGAAAAAAAAAACCTAACAAATCCAAACCCACAGTGTCAGCCAACTAATGCATCTTAGCTCTCTGATTCAGACTTAACTATTTCCTTGAAAAGCGAAGGGCCATCACCTTGTACTTAGAATTGAACTGAGCCTCTTCTAAGCTCTTTTCTGCACATTAGCAATCTTCAAGTTCTCCCTCACAGGTGACTGGATATTAATGACCGTTGTGCCAGACTTCCTTTATGGGGACTCCCAACATAGGAGCAACCGTTCTCCAGTGTGAATGTTCAGATTGGATTAAATAGGGAGAACAGGAAGACACTGATAAGTATCAGCAAGATGGAGGCCCCTGTCTTTGGGCAATCTATTTTCCAAAGTGATAGCCCATGTTTTATTCACCAGAAGGGCCTGAGTAAATTTAGTCCACACATTCCTGGAAGAGATTTCATCAAGGTGTGAATGCCAAGGGTAGAATCCCTGTAGGTCTGGAAACAACTGCCAGCCAGAGTCAAAGTCACTGTAGTTAAGTGAAATTTCATGAAGAGGCCTCATGCTCATACTAATGAAATTCTGTGAAGCTGAATCCGTCTTATAGAGAGTTCTGACTACATTACTTCTACTCTTGGTTTGTAATAGAACAGTTTCAATTCTCTGAGTGTTCATAACTTATTCACTTCTTGTTTGAGTAACAAAACATCAATTGTGGCCTGTAGCCTAATTTTTAAATAAATACTTTAATAGAATCACCTTGAGATACACAGTTACAAAGCTGTTCATGGTTGAGTTCCTGCCATACAATGTCCATCCTCTATCCCTTCATCAGTACTACTGTGTTTTTCTTTTTGGTTTTTGGGCCACACCCGATGAAGCTCAGGGGTTACTCCTGGCTATGTGCTTAGAAATGGCTCCTGGCTTGGGGGACCATATGGGATGCGAGGGGGATCTAACCATGGTCCATCCTAGGTTAGCGTGTGCAAGGCAAATGCCCTACCACTTGTGCCTCTGCTCCGGTCCCAATCATCAGTACTACTTTTAAATACTAATCTTTTCAATAATTTTATCAAACTTTTATTGTAATATTTAAATAATATATTAAAGTCATAGTTGTTTGTGCACATATATACAGCAATATTTACATAAAAGTAGCATAGAAATGAGAGAAATCAATGTAGAAAAAGTATTGCTTTGAATATCAAAAGTGTTGTGAGGATTAAGTGTTGGAGTACATAGAAACATTTTGAAAAGTGTTTCATTATTGATGAAGTTCTCAACTGAGGTATATTTTTCTATCATCTGTGGAAGACACAGAAGTGGTAGTCACATCAAAAAGCATCATTCTTAGCAGCAATGCGATGAAGACAAGTCTGAACTAAAAGAAACTTGCTGTGTAGCTAATAAATCAGTTGACTGATTCTAGAAAGAGAGAATACAACAGTTCTCATCCAGAGAACATATTAGTGAGTTCTTTGAAATAATTGGACTTTATTCTCAGAAAATGCAAGACTGGAATTCAAAAGGAAATTCCAGCTGTGATACGATTCTCATAACAATTAATAGCCTTCCAGAACAAAAGCTAGGTTGGATAACAAGTCAATGAGGAAGTTTTATATAGAATTAAGCAAGCATTGGACATAAAGAGCTACCTGAGACCTACCGGATTGAAAACTTGCGATCTGGAGATCATAAAGCTCCTCAATTTCTCCATAGAGCTGAGTTCCTCACATCTCCATTGGCAGAATATCTTCAGGGGAAAACAGAGAAGGAAACATTTAGTTTTGACACTGACACCACCTAATGAGAAGTTGGTGATATTTGATATCAGATTGAAGAGTCCTTAATTGATTCATTTGACTTCAAAGTGAGCCTGGTCTGGAGTTACTGAGGTTCCTCTGAGCAAAATCTTTGACCTGACAGCTGTTGATTAAATAATTAAAAAAAAAGTCAGTTTCAAAAGGCATCTTTACAAAGCTCCAGTTCCCTAAGAAATGATCTATTCTAATCCAGGATGTAACTACTTTATTCCTTAAATGTGTTTCATGGTGAAATGGCTAATTTTATAAGCCATTTAAAAATTATTTAGTGTGCTATACTCATAAAAGTTATAAAAGCTTTGTCTGGTTGTCTCCATGGATTGTCTAGTCAAGTCTCTATAGTGTGTAACAAAGCAGGAGCGAACAAGTAAAGGCAAAATACCTTGTCTTATGACTTGACTAGGTTTCACCTGAAGTTCAAGTCTGAACCTATAGAATTCATGAGGAGCATCTTTTAGAAGTTTTCTAAGATTCTATGTCTCCACAGTCACACTCCATCATCCATTTATTTCCTCCCCATATTTAATCTATACCCACATTTGGATTGGGGGGGGGATAAAGCTAGCATTTCCACCAGCTTTGTATTTTCTTCTGGAATCTAGTTAAATGCACAAAGATTATTAACTTTGGTTGATGGAGGGATGTCTGCATTGCTCTCTAATAAGCTAACAAAATGGAGCCAGTGTACTGAGAATGCACATTAACACTGTCATTAAATCAAAGCTTACCCACAAAGGCATTTGTCCTTTTCCCATGGAGAAGTCATTGGGAAAAAGAAGTCTGTAGAAGAGAATTCACCCCCAAATGGGAACAGTATTTACCTGAAGAAAGATAGGTTCTAATTCAGCAGCAGCATTTCACCGCCTACCTTGAGTAATTTCTGGAGTTTTATTGCTGTCTGATTGCCAGTCTCTCTGATTGTGCTATAGATATTATGATTAAATAAGCACATAGTCATTACTCAGATAGACAGAGTTGTAAATTGGTTCATTTCACACTTAGTAATAAATAGAGAAGGGATTGTGATTTGACATCTTGACCTGACATCTCTCGGTGGTGAGTGTGCCTGGTATTGCTCATCATTTTTTTCAATTTCCTAAAATTCACCCCCATTAACACCCCATAAACATAACATGTATGGGGCATGATTCTCCATATGGGAAGTCTGTTTATTCCTCACTGAGCTTTTTAGCATGCCTGGTTTCTTTCATGTAAACTTCTATTTGACTAAAGATCATGTCTACTATGAATATTTGAATCAATTATTTATCCTTAGATTTATTTATCTGTTTAGAGTTTCTTTACTTTGAAAATAAATTGTTTCAAAGGCATTCTAAATTAACTTAGGGAATGGAAAATCCTTCTTAAATGCCCCTTCATCAGTAGTATCTTGGGTTCTTAATGGCATGATTACCATCCTAGGGGTTATTATGGTATCATCTACCCAGCTTCCCAAATGAGCCAAGGTGGTATTCAAACGATTCAAAAAAATATACTAGTCTATCATCATAACAAACCACTTCTTGCAAGCAAGTATGGTCTTGAAGATATTTCCTAGAATATTTGCATTTATCATTTGCCTATAATATGCTAACTTAAATTATGTAAGAAATTACAGTATTGTGACCTGAGCAACAGCATAGTGGTAGGGCGTTTGCCTTGTACTTGGCAACCCGGGAAGGACCCGGGTTCAATTTCCAGTATCCCATATGGTCCTCCGAGCCTGCCAGGAGTGATTTCTGAGCCCAGAGTCAGTAGTAACCTCTGAGAGTCACCAGGTGTGGCACAAAAACAAAAAAATAAGAAAACTAAAATAAAATTACAGTATCAAAGGCCAAAGAGATAACATTTAACATACATACATTAAATGTATGTTTATATTAGTTTGATCCCCAATACCCCTAATGCTCGCTTGAGAGCTATCAAGAATGTTCACTGAGCACAGATTCAGGAGTCAACCCTAAGTCTGGGCACTGTACAGTAAAGTCCCCAATAGAGACCCTTGTGGCTTTGGCTTGATCTAGGATTGGGATCATTTTCATATTAAAATATACCAGAGTTGGCGCCCAGGAGATAGCATGGAGGTAAGGTGTTTGCCTTTCATGCAAAAGGTCATTGGTTCAAATCCTGGTGCCCCATATGGTCCCCCGTGCCTGCCAGGAGCAATTTCTGAGCATGGAGCCAGGAGTAACCCCTGAGCACTGCTGGGTGTGACCCAAAAACCAAAAAAAAAAAAAAAAAAGTATACCAGAAGTCAAAAATATAGGACTATTCTTAGGAAAGTTGTCTTAACCATGGCTCTTTTGCTAGTATTTCATATGACTCGTTGAGCATTGCTTAGGAGTAGCCCTCAAACACAGAGCAGATATTGCCTATCCTGAAGTACCCCATACACACAAGAAAGGACACATACACACATTTCTAAAAGAGTCTGGGTTCTTTTATATAGAAAACAAGAGAGATTCAAGGCCTTGTTCTGAGGTTTCATGAATCAGAATTAGAATTTAACAGTTCTATTTAAATCAGAGGAGTTATCTTCTCACATAACTGTAAGCCTCCTTCTATAGAATCAGTTACCAAGGCACCTTTGTTTGGTATACATAATCCTGATAGAAGAAATTCTTGAATATACTTTTCTGAGATTTTAATTATTGCTTTCTGATTATTACTTTTCTTCTCATACTACAAATAATACTCTTACTTTTCAACTAATGTGATTAAAGTATTTTAAAGTGATTGAGATTTTTATATCCAGTATAATTTCTAAAAATGTATTGAAGTCATATAATATCACAAAATTTTAGGTAAGTATAGTTTTTATATCAGCAACTGTATGCACAGCATTTTATTTACCATCAAAAGCGGTAAATAATAATCATTATTATGGTAATAATTCTATTCTTTGCCTTGCAATTGACACCTTTTCCTGTTATATAAACCCTTAAAAAAGTAACTCAGAGCTTGAAGATAGTTCAATGTACTGAGCGGATACTTTGCTTGCTGGAGGTTTAATCCTCAACATCATATAGTCCCATAAGCACCTTACTTGACCCTCAAGCACAGAGACAAGAATAAAGCACTCCCCACACTCTGGTGATACCTAAAAGAGAAAAGAATATATATGGAAAATATTTTTAAATTTTATAAACTGTAACATTTGATTAACAGAAAGGACACATTTAGTATAAATGTTCAGGCATACTATAAATGCTAAACATTTCTAAACAAAAATGGACCCTACCTTGAAAGAAGAAAGTCCCTTTGTTAATGCATTTAGTTCATTTTGCACTTAAAAAATTAACCTGAGGAAGAGTCTGAATGTTACCATACGTGTTAAAGATTGTGTTGTCTGTGTTTGAATACAACAGCAAGAATAGCATTGGAACAAAATATACGTGGGGGAAAAGATGTTTAAAAATAAAATAAAACCTTGTGAAAATAATATGTTTTGTACCAGTATCATCTCAGCCAGCATGCTATAACCCCACAAAACTAGAGTATTTTAAACTATTTTATTCAAATCAACTAAATAGTTGATTTTTTTAAATAGTTGACTCAAACATGATGGATTAAAGTGTGCAAGATTGAAATGATGGCACTTCCCAGTGACTGAGACAATGAAATTTTGCCTAAAGCAGTAAGTGCAGTAAGGCTTTTCATAACTTTTTGTATGCATAGTAAAGACTAAATTTGTTGCAGCATCCGCAGAGATTTAAATTAATTTCAGAAAGAAAATTATTACATTAATTTGTTTTCATCGAATATAATTTAGAATTAGTTATTCAGTAAGGGTTTTCCCAATAGCCTTTAATAAAATGATAGAGATGGGATTATGGGGAGAGAATCTTAATTGTTCAGCATTACACTTCTGTTTGACTCATTTTGGAACTTAGTTATTAGTAGAAAACAGTGTCAGTAAACTGGTGTTTGTAAACTAGAGTCCCAGGCTCCCTGTTCTGTTTGTTTATTATTAGTACCTTTAAAGAAACACTTAATGCACACACACACACACACACACACACACACTCACACACACACTTACACATTGTTTTCACCCACATTGATGAGGAGGACTTCCATTGTTCTTCAAAGAAAGCATAAGAACTGATTTTTAAGTCTCTTTTATATCACTGCCTTGTATGACTCACAGAGGCACACTTGAGGGTCCCTAGGAAACATGGGGATGCCTCAATATATTCTCTTAAGTCTTCCAGTTCTGTGAAATAGGGATAACATCATATAACTTACATAGACTACATGAATGAGAATCCTGTGTTTAAAAGAATTCACTCCCAGTCAAGGCTCTGTATAAACCCATTTAAGGGGACCGGGATGAAGCTGATATATGAGGCCAGTCCAATTATAGTGGGATTTTATTTGAGGTTCTCTGCTGAGAGAGAAGTAGCTGCTTCATTGAAAAATGGCTTCAATCCAAATGCACCAGATTCTTTATATTTAATGATATTCATATCAAGTTTTATTAAATAATACATGTCACATACATTGAACATTATTAAGTAACTATAGGATTGGTGACATATTTGAAGCAGAATCTGGTTCTACTTAGTTAACCAGCTGAGTTGGTTGGCTTTTGGTCCATGTTTTCTTTGTGTAGAGCAAAGGCTATTTCTATAATTTATTTTTCATCTTTTTTCATACTTTTTTAATATCTTCTAAAGATTTACCTGCTAACAAGACTATTCCCCTTATAATTCAGGTAGATTTAAATGGAATAAATCCTGGACTGAATAACTAAGGGAAATATTTGCAGATAATAGGTGACTTGTTACAGAAAGGAAGCATATAAGTAAATATATATTTACTTAGTGTTTGAGGTATATAAGTTATGATAGTTTCTCTTGTATCAAAAATAAATATATATATAGATTTTTGTTTATAGCCTTTAAGAGACTAAATAGATATTCTTTAATTAATTTATTTATTTTATTTAAACAACTTGATTACATACATGATTGTGTTTGGGTTTCAAGTCATGTAAAGAACACCACCCATCACCAACTAAATAGATATTAATGTAAAGGCACAAAATAAAGGTAGACTACATAACAGTAGACTGCATATGTCCATGGATAACTGAAAGTCAGGTTAAGCATAGTAGTAAAGTTCATAAATAGTAACAGAATGAAGTATAAGGAGAACACCACAAAGTAATAAAGTCAGTATGGCTTCATTGATAGAGAGCCCTTGAAGAGAACTGGTAGACTTGATCAAATAAATTGCAATGAGTGTGCATTCTAGAGGACAAAGAAAAAAACTTAGCAGAATTAAGTAGACAGGTAGAAACTAAAAGAAGACATTGACGCTGAACAGAGAGTTAAAATTCCTGGAGCAGAAAAACAGGTGAATTGAAGTACAAAACTGGGTTTCATTGCAATTCTCTAGAATTGTACACTTGAGAATTTCAACTTGTATATATGTGTGTGGATATATATTGTTTTTTCCTATACATATATAAGAAACCTTGAACTGAAGTAAGAACATCGTGTTTTACAAAGGTAAAACAGGATATTTTCTGGGACTATGAATGCTGGGGCTGCAAAACTAAAATAGAAGAAGACAATATATTTCTAGAGAAAAATGAAAAATAATCAGCACATATATTCCAGATGGCATCAAGGAGGTAAAGAAAAATGAATCTCATTCATAAAATATGAAAACAGTTTCAAAGCAAGCCCTAGAGACTGTGGATTTTGAAAATCATTTCTCAACAGTTCAAATATTTGACTACTAAATAGCAGATATTAGATTTAGTCAAAATGGGAAAATTCCTAAAATTAAGATGGATTTGGGGATTCTTTTAATATTCTTAGGGCTGTTTCTCTGTTTTTTATTGAAAGGCATTTAATAATTCATGTCCTTAGACATTTAAATTTCTAGTAAAGATCTCAGATGCCATTTCCCTCATAGCAGATGAACTGAGTACATCAATATATTTTGTATTTATTTTGCTATTTATTTTAATGCTTAGTAGTTTTTAGAATATATTGGAAAAAGAGTGAAAAGATAGTAGATGTAACAATAATGGATATTACCTCCTTTGTTTTTTAAGAGTCAGTATAGTATGGGTATTAAAAATTAACCTATACTAATTTGAAAATATTAATTTAATTTTCTTAATCACCATTTTTTACTTTTAAGGTTATTTAGCTTATTATCCTTATCTTAATAAAATTATTCCATTGTTATTCAACTCTTTAAAATTAAATGATAACCAGCTAGTTCTACATATTAAAAATTCTTTAGAGCAAGATTTTATATATATAGTACTTAACCAAATACACATTGATATATCATTTTTAGAGCAACATTTTTCCTTTGGGTTTAGTTATTTGTCTGCATTTTTTACATTTTAATTATGACATTGTGTACACTTAGGATAATTTAGTATGAAAAGAGAATGTCTACATTAGAGTGAAAACATGTTTTATTTTACTTAAATATAGTAAAATAAATAAAGTAAAATAAAAATAAGTATTTGATACATTATTCAAGCTATCAAGTGTTTTAAAAGGTAATGGGTCCAAAATAAATATAATTTTAGTATCAACTACATGGTTTCTGTTTTTAAGAACTTTTGATTTTTCTAATTTATTAACCTGAAATAAATAAATCTTTAAAATATAAGAACAATTTTATTACTTCAATTGAAACCTTTTTTCAATAGCAATACAGTTAGCATTTTCTCTAAATCAGTACTTATAAAATGCTATCAAATTTTTAAAAATTGTATCTAATTTTATTATTTTTAAGTTATAATTTTGGTATTTAGTCAATTTATTTGATAGGGGACACTATTCCACTAACAGAATCCTTGTCTGTGTGTAATGGTGTCAATCCAAAATTATAAATATTCATTAACTAATCACCATAAAGTCTTAGAGACCACGTGTAGCATTAGACAGTATTAATAATACATGCAGTATCTGAGTACCTATTAATATTTTTGTGACTAACTCAGCTATTTCAAATGATTTTAGACACATGTTCCAACTGACATAAAATTGGAAGTCACCCAATAAAAGGCTGATCATCTACTTAGCTAATTAAAGGAGCTGCTGTGAGTCAAAGGTTCAATTTTAAAAAGTGAGGATCACACCGATATTTTAAATATAAATTGCAGTAGATAATTTGACAGGTCTATATTATATTTCCATACACATTTTTCAGTCTCTCAAATGCTTTCTTTAGAGCATTGCCTCTGAATGTTTGAGAGTATTCTTCACTTGGCCTTATTCCATTTTAAAAAAAAATACACTTTTACTTATCTGTGTAATTGGACATTTTATCTGTCTGTGGGTATATATAGGCTTGACTGAAATATTTCCATAGTTTCATGTCTTCATCTATGATATGACTGCTAGGAATTCACTCAGAACTGTCCACAAAACAAAGACATGATGGATGGATCTGATGGATGTGGTTTAGGAAATACAAAGAAGATGGTTTTAACATCGTAGATATTTTGTAACAATATAGAGATATTCATGCCTGTCAAATATATATATACATATATATATTTCTACTCCTAAATCTGAGTGAATATATAAATTGCAGAGCATATACACTTCTATTTAAACTGCACATTCACAAGTGCTAGAATAATTATACCTACTTCCAGAATTCAATCAAAGCTATTTACTTTGTAAACAGAAAGAATGGAATAATGAGACCAAAAAATAACCTTGAATTTTTCAAGTATTATAATTATTCTATTGCAATACTTTTCTATAATCTAATTAAGTCAAAACTAAACTTCGATTTAATGTGTTAAAAGAAAAACACATAGACCAATACATGTTCACCTTTTAATTTTTTTTTTTTTTTTTTTTTTGGTTTTTGGGTCACACCCGGCAGTGCTCAGGGGCTACTCCTGGTTCCGTGCTCAGAAATTGCTCCTGGCAGGAACGGGGGACCATATGGGGCACCGGGATTCGAACCGATGACCTTTTGCATGAAAGGCAAACGCCTTACCTCCATGCTATCTCCCGGGCCCCCATGTTCACCTTTTAAATCAGCTTATTCTCCTAGCTACAAATTGCATCTTTGGAGAGTCATCAGAACATCTCTGGCTATCCCAGAGACACTAGCCCATTACCCATTGCATGATGCTTTTGTATGATACTTTTTATTTGGGTTGGGGGACTGCACCTGGTGACAATCAGGTTATGTACTCAGAAACCACTCCTGGCTTGGGGGACTATATGGAACTCCAGGGATCAAACTGAGATCCGTCCTGGGTCAGCCACGTGCAAAGCAAATGTCCTACCTCTGTGCTATCAATCCAGCCCCCTGTGTGATACTTTTCAAGAGCATCATATAGAAGAATCTCCAAAGAATCTTTTATTTAATTTTATTTATTTGATTTTCTGATAAAGATATATGACTATCAGTGGGACTAACCCCAGTAATTAAGGTGACTTTTAAGTTACTTCTTAAAATAGCACACCTACTTATTAGTTATTTTTATCAGACCTAAAGAGAACAAAAACATGAAGGCATAGCCCACCTCCAACAGAGACTGGTAGTTTTGCTACTATGGAAAGAAGCAGTAAAATCTGCCAGCATGTCACAATGATGCCCGCTCCCTAGGACATCTTCATGATGTAGAAGTAAATGGGAGTGAAAGAATAATGAAAGCACATTGCTATTTATCCTACCACTATTTAAAAAAAAGAGAGAGAGAGCATGGTTGATTTGGAGTGAGAAGGCATGTTAAGGAAGGCTTTGATATCAAACATGACTTCTAAGTCTAGTAGCCAATCACATTAAGGTGATTATAGGTAATCTATTGAGATCCTTGAGCTAGGCATTTTGTAATTCCCTGCTGTAATTATGTTACACTGTGCTTTTTGAAATGTTGAGTCTTTCTGTGGAAAAATTAGATTTTGTTACTCTCTTCTTTGCGTACTGCATTTACCAAATCAAGTCAGAATTATCTTGCCAAAATTAGCAACAGTTAGCTAGATGTAGTCTCTAAGAAACTAAGAGTCAATCAATATGTTAGCACTAATAAATAGCCCCAGATTCATGGCTGTGAACCAGGAATGAGGTAATCAATGGAAAGTGGGTAAGGTATGTAGAGAATTAATTTGTTGTCAAATAATACATTTATATGTGGCTATGTCAACATAAAATAATGGCACAAAGCACGGCTTTTAATGTAGATAAATGTGTATGGATGTTGGTGGGAGTAAAAAGGTAATTATAAGGCTAGAAATTATGTTGGTGATACGTTTGGGTGTCATTATTTTAATATGACACACTGCTTAATATGCAATATGAAGAGGAATTTGATTATGTTTCAAGTCTGCAAAAGAATACATAGATAGTACTCTAGTACTTTCATTTGGGAAAACCATAATTCTAACCCTAAAAGAGAGGTGGGGGTGATTTGCAAAGAGAAAAAAGAAAGACAAAGTAAAGGACATTTAACATTGTTCTACACTATTTTGATAAACTAGATATATAAAACAAAATCAGACCAGTGAGGGAATTGTGCTCGCTGATGTAATACTCCAAGGTCTCCATCTGCAGGAGGAAAGTGACTTCTGGCTTTATTAACACTTTCCTAACTGGGATGATAAACGCAGAAGCTCACTACAAAGTGGGGAAGCTGGTGGGAATATTCAGTACATGTGAACTTTTCAACTCTTGTGCTTCCATATCTGGAGCATTTCTTCATGCCTTAAGATACCACAATAGCACCAAACTATGTTTAGCTGAAACTTTTCCCACTTCACTCTGGGTGAAGATCATATCTATTAGGAACTCTATAGGGTCTTAAAAGTGCTTGCTTTGTATGTGGTCAACCTGAATTTGTTCCCCAGCACTCTATATGGTTCCCTTAGCACCACTAGAAGTGATTTCTGAATGCAAGAGCCAGAAGAAATCCCTGAGCATTGCCAGATTTGGCAAAAGCAAAGAAAAAATTGGGAGGGGGGGGGGGTTCTCACATCCAGCAGTGGTTACTCTTGACTCCACACTCAGAAATCGCTCCTAGCAGGCTCTGGGGACCATATGGGTTGCCGGGATTAGAACCAATGACCTTCTGCATGAAAGACAAACACCTATGTCTCCATGCTATCTTTCTGGCCCCAAGAAAAAAAAAATTAAATGAATCACATGTTCTGAGTTATCTCTTTAGTTTCTATTTGGGTACTAGAATATGTTTTTATTTAGAAAATATGTGCCAATAAGAAATAACTTTAGACAAAATTGTATTTTTGAAATTCTGTGTAATTAATATAAAGAACTTTCCGTAGTATGAAAAAAAATCTTGTCTATTTAGTAAAGTGATACCATCATAGAGAGGAGAAAATTTTAGTATTTGAGGAGGAAAATAAAGAGATTTCCAAGCTAGGAACCCATGATAACATGATCCAAGGACTCTATATGAACATCAACCAATGTTCACTGGAAATTTGAATGGAAAATAATAAACATTGAAAAGCTAAACCATGATCCCCTTCACAAAATTACTGAAATCTTCTATGACTCTGGAGAAGCAAAAAGTAAAAGTATCTTCTTTCCCTTCATTCTCAGGTCCTAGATAGTCTAGTTTGTTATCTCAATGACATTCATTTATCTCATGCAAGAAATAATTATGAAAACAATTATTAATGCCCTTGGATGCATGCCAGGCTCCAGTGCACTGCCATCTCAGAAGAACAATAGCTTTGCCTCTCTGTTGCTGAATTTTGATGGTAGCATGATGGTCAATAGGGAAAATGGTCTGAAATTGCAGAACCATCTAGAGTAGTTGCATCTAGTATGCAACTACTAAAGGAGACTGAGGTCAGTCTCCTCTGAGCCAGTTTCCCCACTGGATTCCAAATATTAACTATTCTCAAGAAAAAAAAAAAACTTTTTAAAACCTAGCAAAGTAATTATTGGCACAGGATTATATGTGTAAAGAACAGAGAAAAGGTATTTTTTTCCCTCTCTCTGAATTTGGCAACCACTCAAACAACTGAGAGTGGCAAAACTCAGACTTCACATATGCATTGTCATGTGTGCAACCCTTTGAAAAGCAAAGCAAGAAGTGTTCAGGAAATCTTTGAAATCTCACTGCTCCTGCTTTCCCTGTGGTCATTGTTGACTCCCAAATAAGCTTCATTTTCTCAGCAGTAAAATGTGAAAAGGAACCACAATTCTTTTTATAAAACATAATGCAAATGTTAAGCGACCAAATGTGTTTCGTGACTAAATTGTTTGTTGGCTCTTAGCTGGTATGTTTGTCCCCAGGCATGATGATATGAGTTTTAAACATTTTCTGAGGACTTTGAATTGTCCTTAAGTTTTAGTTCAGGTAAATGACCATGGCATTTACTCAAGAGTAAAATATAACTATTATATATTTAAACGAATTTCTTCTTTTTATTTAGGACCCACATCTGGTAGTACTCAGGGCTCACTCTGGTCTCTGTGCTAAGTGCTCTCTGCTGGCAGTGCTCAGGAAATGATCTGTAGTCTTGGTGAAGCAAACTTGGGTTCAGCTAGATACAAGGCAAGCACCCTGCCTGCTGTACTATTTCTCTGGCCTCTCAAAACAAAGCTTTTCATCTTGCTATTTTATTTTAAGCACCACTGTTACAAAATTGTTCATGATTGAGTTTTAGCATAGAATATACACCACCATTTATCAGTGCATATTTTCTACCAGCAATATCCTCAGTTTCCCTCCCACTCTCCTAACTTTCCTACTGGCCTCTGGGGAAAACAAACCTTTTAAATTATAACTGACTTCTTTGGGCATATTGTTTTCTTTTTCTTTCAGGAGTCAAGGGATTTGGACCATTGTCATCAGTGCTTAAAGCTACCTCTAGGTCAGAGTCATTGTTGCCAATGGTTGGTCCAGCAAATACAGTAACAAGGGTCAATCAAAGATTGATTTACATGAAGAAAAGCACCTGACTTTTTTCGTGTCTCGTGCATAAATTCTTTAGGCAGGAATTAAGCAGCTGCGATGAGATGGGCCCTGCTTCAACCCGAATAGGTCCTTTTATTCTGCAAGTTTTCATGCCATGTTCTTAAATTTAAGGCATGAAAAAATATCTTTGGTACCACCAGAAACCTGCATATAGATATCGGTCTCTTAATGCAGCCTGGAAAAAGGGGATCTTTTTTCCTTCTTTGAATACCTGCGCCAGTGCTGTAACAATACAGCTCTTCGGGTGTTGCCTATCACTCTTTGTGAAAGGAAAAAAAAATGGACAAATTTTAGAAAAATGGAAAATAAGCCTGAGCGAAATAACTTGATATCTCTCTGATTACACAATAATGACACCCAAGCAAGGAGAGAGCTAGAATTACAGGCAATAATCTCAGCAAGTGGCTGCATGACTGTGTCACTTGGTGAATCATGGGGAATCTCATACCATCACAGACAATACCTTTTGATTTCAAGAGGCAGCTGTCATTAGACTTTGCATGTTTTAATCTTTTTTGATGAAATAAGTGTATCTCACCATTTGATACTATAGTCGTAAAAAAAAATGTTAAGGTAGCACTTCATTTGGATCATTTGATAAGATTTTTGCATTCCCTCTTATCCATACATAGGTTCTCTCTTCACCTTTACATGCAGGTGGGCAGAAAGAATATGATTTTGGTAATAAGGTTCATATGGCCAGCAACACAAATCTTGTGAGGTAGGTGGTCGCATTCTCCTTCTAGTTGGTTTTCTGTAGATCATGGAAGATCTGACAGTAAACTCTAGCTATAGTTCTCAAATGTTGGTGTCAACATTCTCAGGGGGCACAAGGAATTGAGGGATAGAGATTGTATCACAAGTACTATGCCATGTTAGATGGCTAGCATTCCATGCAATACCCCTGAGTAACACTGAGAGTGGAGTGAGCCCTAAGTACAAACTTAAAGTAAGCCTTGAACACAGCTGAGTATAACCCTTGACATGCCTCCAAATTGATAAATTGTCAAGAGCACTCAAGGGTGGGCCAGGGAGATAGTACAGAGATAGTACAGAGACAGTACAGAGGCACTTGCCTTGTAGAAAGCTTATACCCAGGTTAGGTCTCCAGCAGTCTACATGGGAGTTATCTCCGACCACAAGTCAGAGAAAGGAGCAAGTAATCCACATAATGGGTATTTCCTCTACTTAGAAAAAAAAATTCCTGGAAGAGAAAATAAGATAGAATTTAGATATTTTAATTATAACTTCATGGGTTTAGTTCATAATATTTTAGGAGGTAGTCTTTAGCAGCTGTTTTTATTGTAGTATTTTAGTGGTATTGTTTTGTATCAGTATATGGAGAAATGCATATATAGTTAGGTAAACAAGCAATTTATAAATCTATAATTTTAGGCATGCAGTCCTACTCTACACTTTGCTCCATCCACTGTTCCTCTTATAATCTTAATTCTTAGTTGGAATCCAATGATACTTTGACTTCTTTATATTCATTCCACTAATGAGTGCTATCATCTAGCAATTCCATTATAGTTGCTGGAAATGAAATTATTTTTTCTTTATCTTTCCTTCATTCCTTTTTTCCTTCTTTCTTCCCTTCATGAGTTCCTTTTTCTTTTTCATTATTCCTTCTTTCCTTCCTTTTCCTTCTTTTTTCCCTTTTTTCCTTCTTTCTTCCTTCCTTTTCTCTTTCTTTTTCTTTCTTATTTCTTTCTTTCTTTAATTCTTCTTTTTTTTTTGATTTTTGTGCCACAACGACAATGCTCAGGGGTTACTCCTGGCTATATGCTCAGAAACTGCTCCTGGCTTGGGGAACCATATGGGACTCTGGGGGATCAAACCATGGTCCGTCCTAGGTCAGGCTCATGCAAGGCAAACACCCTACCAGTGTGCCACCACTCCGGCCTTTCTTTCTTTCTTCCTTCCTTTTTCCTTCCTTCCTTCCTTTCTTCTTCCTTCCTTCTTTCTTTCTTTCTTTCTTTCGCCTCTAAGTATTTTTTGTTTGTATATTTATTTTCCAGTCATTTGCAAATGAACAATTGCATGGTTTGCAGATGTTTACTATTGAATATAGGCTGTATTGAACATAGGGGCACATACTTCCTTTAAAATTAAATCCCAGATTCTGGGGCCAGAGAGATAGTACAGCAGTGGGGCATTTGCCTTGCATGTAGTCGACTTGAGAGGGACCCAGTTAGATTCCTGGCATCTCATATGGTCCCCTAGCCTGCAAGGGCTATTTCTGAAAGCAGAGCAAGAACTGACCCCTGAAAGCACTGGGTGTGACCCAAAAATCAATCAAACAATCAATAAAGTTTTAACAAAACCCAGATTCGCTGAACTGGAAATTCATAGGCTGAAACATTTTTGTACACCTAAAGGATCCTGTATACTAGATGCTTTTGAATCGAAAAAATTCTTATATGATCGTCTGCCCACCCTCGTTCTAATTTTGGTGGGCTGTAATCAAAAAAGCTAGTTAACACAGAGACTTTGTTTTCACACTTATATATTCTTTACAAACCTTGACATTCTCTTCTAAGATTGGATAAACAAAGTAGGGTTTTTCTTGGGGTACATTTTTAGTCATTCTTGCTTCACAGAGAGGGATAGTAAGGGTGTAGAGGCCTAGCGTTAATTCCAGCTTTATTATCACTATATTTCCAGCACAATTCCAGCTGTGTTATCATCTTCTACTGCAGTTTTTTTTGAAAGTGGGTGAAAACTCTCCTAGACCGATAGGCATGAGGTGCTTTGGTTTAGCATTGGTTTCAACTAAGCAATGTTTTCTGTTTTCATTTTTTAAAAAAGTACATTTCTATGAGGCAGTGAATGATGTTTTCTGAAAGTTGGGGATGGGTAATAGTGTTGTAACACCATAATCGTGGTATTAAGTTTCTTTTGAGATAACTGTGAATTTTGAGAAAAACTCTTGGAGATTTATCAGGATTGTGTACACAAATACCTCATTGGTTGGCTGATCTACATAGTGTTCAGGTTTTATAAAATCATACGAGGTCATTTCTAGAAAAAGAAGGGTATTTTTATTATATTAGAAGCCCAATTGAAATAAAGCATGATATTTTGTGATTCATATATGGTCACTCTTATTTAGATGTACTTTGTGTTTATTTTTTAATGACTCTGCAGCCTTAACATTTTGTAAAAGTAGATTCACTGGACAAGTAAATGAACTTACATAAATAAAATATCTTGAGATTTCTGGAAGAATCATCAACTCACTATAATTGATTCTTTCAGGAAAATATGATTAAGGATAGATTATAATGCTACTGATTAGGTTTAAAAGACCTAGGACACTTGGCATAAGAATATATGAGACATTTAAAAGAAATATTTAAGACTTCTGCCAATATGCTTTCTCTTAAAGTAAGGAGGAGATCTCAGGTGCAGAATATGAATCTAATCTTACACTTTAAGTGATTTTAGCAAAAATAGCATATGCATTTTACTGGAGAAAAGTCAAGAATAATTACACAGTGGGAATATTAAAAAGATGTATTATATGCTAATAGAATCACCATTCAGTAAATCCAACATGAAAGTAACTGGAAAAAACTATTCTATATAAATTATTGAACACTTATTCTAGGGAAAGTATTAATGAGACAGACAAATAAATGAGTTGCTCTGGAAGAAAGTTAGAAATATAATTGGCAGTGGAAAAGTGTTTCCAAAAACTTGGACTCAATTAGTTTTAATTTTCTCTTGTTAATATTGAACAGTAGCATTCAAAGTGTTTATAAGGAACGGAAAAGAAAAATTTTCCCTAATCTGATTAATTGTTTAGAAGTTATTTAAGTAGGAATTTTCTTTAAATTTATTATGACTAGACTGAGAGAGAGTTTGATAGAGCGAATGAATATTTTTCACCCAGAAGTCTTGGGTTCAGTTCTTACCACCTAATGATTCCTGAATGCCACCTGAAGTAACTTATGTGATTTTGGAGCTAGTATTAACCCCTAAAATCTGTTGTGCGTGGCATTGAAACAAAAAAGAAAACAAAATCTAATCACATTTCATGTATCTCCCCCTCTTAATCTCATATAGTTTGAATGATTTATATGGCAGGAAGAAGATGACTGAAAGGTGAGAATGTGGAAGTCACTGAGATTCACAAAGTAGAATAAGGAATATTCCACAAATTACTGTGCACCAAAGATCAATCCTGGCTCATCTTTCAGAGGAGGCAAAATTAGAGGAAAACATGATTCCAAGTTAAACAGGGTAGATGAATTTATGATAACCTACAAGAAGAAATTTAGAAAGTACTAGTATTTAACACTGTTAAATGATGCTTTTTTTTCTGCTGATTACAAAGGTAGAGTAAAAGTTGAAATGAATTGTAAACAATTGCCATAATGAGATTTGTTTATTATATTTAATCAGATCTGGATCAAGAGTAATCTAGGAGTAAAATCTTAGAAAGAATTTCAAACCATTCTTGGATCTCACTTTCACCAGGAATTCTAAAATGAAGTCCAGTCCATGCCAATTTTGAGCAATTTTTTAAATCAAATTTGCCATTTTAACTCTGTTGCCAAGACACCAACTAGAACTACCATCATCTCTTCCATTTGATGGTTGCATTTTCAATTGGTCTCACTTCTTGGGAATGTGAGGGGGAGCAGTATCTAAGAAGGTGGGGAACAGGGGTAAATAAAGTTTGAAGCTCCTAGAATAATATGTCATGGAAGGATCTCTTTCCAAATATAAATCTAAATTTGTACTGTTAGACCCCAGGCTCTGAAGCTCTAACTGGCCTTAAGGAACAACAAGCTTGAAGTTGCTTAAAAGTTTCCCAGACTTTGGAGCTATAATAAGCATCAAGCCTATAGGAGCTTCAAACTTTATTTACCCCTGTTCCCCGCCTTCTTAGATACTGCTCCCCCTCACATTCCCAAGCCAGCCAAGGCTTCCTTCTTATGAAGGCCGTTCTGTTTTTCAGTCCAAATGGTATTATATCAGATGAGGGGGTTAGGGGTGGGGGCAAAAGTTATGTCGTCTATAAGACGTGAGACACCTGTGTAAGGGATGGACTCAGGGAATGAAAATGAAAATTGAACCAATTATGTATACTGTGAAAGCTAAACTGTTTGTATTAACCAATGAAATACTTAGCTTGCTGAACCCTGTTATCTCTATATAACTTCCATGTTAGTTTCATAGAGGGTCTTTATCTCACAACATAGTGCTCCAGCTATCTAAAAAAAATTCCCTTTTGCATTTTACATTATCAGAGGTGGTCTTTGACTCTCAGCTCCTGTCGGGTTATCTGCTTGGACCCTAACAGTATCCAGCATGGCTTGAGACCAACACACAAACCTATTTTCAAGAACTTAACAAAAAGTGTGACCTGGTTTCCACCCAGCCCATTTTACACATCATCATCTAGCACTGTATCTTTTCTAGAAGTTTTCAAGCTTTCCAGAGATCTGTCTCAGGTATATTCTAGACTTTTTGAATTGCAATAAACCTTCTCTCAATATTCAATATCCTATAAACTGCCATTCATCATCTTCACAATATTTGTTATTGTCCATTAACGCAAATTGCAATTGGAAATAGTTATCTAAGTATGTTGAATTAAATATTAATTATAAGGTCCTTGATGGTGCGTGGAGTAGATGGATGGATCGTGCCTGCAGCCCCTCCAGCCTGGCGGGTCTGTAAGTTCATGTTAACGGTGAGGAAATGACCCACAGCAGTCATGAAGTTTTAGGAGACAAGGTTTTATTACAAAGCCCTAACCACCATGTCTGGCATCTAAGCTAAACAGCCTCTTTCCTGCTCCTGCATCTATCCTGTCATCTCAGTATGATGCTTCTTTCTTGCTGAGCCTTTCTTGCTGAATCTCTCTCACCCCTTCCCCCCAGGCAATCCTTAAATTACCAAGCTTAAATTACCAACCAGACCCCTCCCAGCTATGGGAGGGTCTCCCTCTCCAGGTGAGGTAGACAGGAAGTTGGAGGGAGGGTAAAAGAAATATATGTTGCACACTTCCTGAAGAGAAAGCTCCTGTTCTAGTCTGTTAGTGTTGCTAACATTTCAAACATTGTCTGTCATGTAATTTTTACCCAGTAAAAATAATTAGAATTAATGCATGGCTAATGGAAGATTTGTGTGGATAAAATGACCTATAAAATAAACCACCAGCTGCTAAACTGATGATCCAACTGATGCACCAGCAGAAAGGAAGAAAATACTATTTTCCAGAAAGGAATGTTAAGGCCAAAGTTTTGCAATATCCCCCCTGTATTGTGGAAAGCACCCTCACTAGAAGGCCACTATAAATATTCACATGGAATTCATCATTCTTATTTTATATTACATTTACATTCATTTCATTTTTTAGTAATTAATTTATATGGTGATCATACTTATAAGGACAACAAGGTATGCCACTGTATTGATTTTTCATGGGTTGGATCTTTTCATAATCCGTCTGATTGCCTATATTTAAAATATCAGAGAGAAGAAGCGGTATGTATGAATGCCTGAATATTTTGTGTGAAGAATAACTCTTGCAATATGAAAAACCACTTCTTTGCAGTTTATTGGTTCCTCATAAACCAATAAAAAAATTTATTGTTACCTCATCTGATAACCCTCATGTTTTATCTCTATTTAATGATTACAAGAAAGACTCAACTCTGGTAGAGCACAGCTTACATTGACATGGCTCTGTCTTCTTAGATTTCCATGGTGCTAACACCACCAAGCCCTCCTCCCCAAAGAAAAACCACTTCCACATACTCATTGCAAGAAAATAATAATAAATAATAAAATAAAAATCACTTTTATCTAACTACTGAGTTTCTGAGAGACATTAATTGAAAGTTGAGAATTAACTTTTCTAAACTTTGGATGCATAAATAATTTAATAAGTTTTTTTTTTGAGTTCAATTAAAATGACAGAAAATTTCAGAAGATACTGTTCTCTAACAGTTAAGTGAGTGCAGGCTTATATCGAGTTTGGAAATTATGACTTGTTGAGTTCTTCATACCTGCCTCAGTATATTTGCTTGGGGATCCTGGCAAAGAGTCAGACATGGAAAAAAAGTGAAAGACATTATTTGTTTCCTTTGCTTGGAGAAATTTGTTTGAGAAATGTTCAGTAGTTTTAAATTATTTAAGAACGCTACTTAAGGATCATTTGGTTACCATTCTGTAAATCTACTCAGTTGGGCTGCTTCCTCAGTACAAATTGTCAACTTTTGTCTGCATCATTGTCATCATACAGATGTTCACACAGAAGGAAAACTAGGAGAAGAAAAGTTGCATTTATGATGACATGAAACCTTAATTTTCATTTCTGATGACATAAAACATTTGGTTTTATGAAACAAGACTCTGAGTTTGAGACATCTGACTTTTCAGAAGTAGTGGGAAGACTTTACAATTTAAAAAAGAAGGAGCTGAAAATATATGAATAAAAAAGTGTTTATACTTAGGTTTAAATATTTTGTTTTCCTTGTCTGAGCTCAGCCACTATGAGACATGTTTCATTCATGTACAATCCCATTGATCTGTCCAGGAAAATAAATTCAGGAAGGTAAATTATTTGAAATTATATGTTCACACTATTGGACCCATATTTCTGTTTAATATTTTATTTTTCTGCTTACTGACTCTTAGAATTTATTTTCTATATAAATCCTTTGTTAGTTACTATGCTTGTACTTCCTTTCCAACTTATTTAGATTAGTGCTATTTTCATATATGTTTCTTCTTTAAACTATCTTCTGAAATGATAAATTTGAGAGCTGAAGAAATATTACAGTAAGTTGAATACTTAACATGCACATGGTTGATCAAATTTAATTCCCAGAATCCTCTAAGCCCTAGGGCCTCCTGATTCCCACCGGAATGATCCTTGAGTGTAGAGCCAGAAGTAAGGCCTGCGTACTACTGGCTGTGGCCCAAATACCAATATGTGCATGATTATGTATATGTATGTGTATATGTATAATTTATTCATATCTGTATACATATTTGTTATGCATATATGACTAAGAATATAATTTTAATTGTTTAATTAAAGTATCTAATTATTTTAGTTTGATTACTTGACTTAATGATAATTTATAATTACATATAACCACATATTATAATATTTTATTAAGTATTCAAATTTATTTGATGTGATTATATTTTATAATTAAAATTATATATATTTATATATGTATATTTTAAATTTTAAATATTTCAAAATTTTAAATACTTAAATTTATATATATTATAAAATTATAATTTTATATATCATATAAAACATATACAATATATTATATTTGATATTATATAGTTGATATTATCAATATATCAAATATGAATATTTGATATTATATATAATATAATACATTCTGTTTTTATATAATTTATATTATATTCTTTTTTTGTTTTGTTTTTTCGGGCCACACCCATTTGATGCTCAGGGGTTTACCCTGGCTAAGAGCTCAGAAATTGCCCCTGGCTTGGGGGGACCATATGGGGCGCCAGGGGATCAAACCACAGTCCTTCCTTGGCTAGCACTTGCAAGGCAGACACCTTACTCTAGCGCCACCTCGCACGCCCCTTACATTATATTCTATATAATCATATTTTATTAAGTACTTAACTTTAATCTACTATTAATTTAATTATAATATATAATTACATATTGTGTAATATATATCATTATATATGATATATTATAGTTATCATTTCAGAAAATAATTGAAAGAAGGAACATGAAAATGACACTAATCAAAATAAGTGGGAAAGAAAGTACATGCAAATGCATATGTAATTAACAAGCGATCAATAAAGAAAATAAATTATAAGGATCAGTAAGCAGAAAAACAAAATATATAATATAATGTATATGCATATATGTATGCATACAACTAATTATATAATTTTATTTGTTTATATTTTCTACCTCTGGTTAATCATCTCTTCTATTCCTTATACACTACATTGCTAGATCTGTAATTTATATCTATTTGATTTTATTTTTAATTCTTAAAGAGTTCTTACCTTCTTGTCCTAGAGAAACTTCCTGTCTAGAGAAAGAAAAGTATTTCTCTTCATGATTCTGACCTTGGTTTGATCCCTGATACCACATATGGTCCCAAAGCACCACTAGGATTAATTCCTGAACACAGAGCCAGGGGTAAGCCCTAAGACCACTATATATGTCCCAAATAAAAACAAAACAGAGAGGAGAGAGAGACAGAGAGAGAGAGAGAGAGACAGAGAGACAGAGAGACAGAGACAGAGACAGAGACAGAGAGACAGAGAGAGAGAGAGAGAGAGAGAAACAGAGAGAGAGAATTTCCTTTTCTCCAAATTCTTGACTTCCTGAGAAAACATACTTTTTTTTTTTTTTGGTTTTTGGGCCACACCCGGTGATGCTCAGGGGTGACTCCTGGCTATGCGCTCAGAAGTCACTCCTGTCTTGGGGGACCATATGGGAAACTGGGGAATAGAACCGCGGTTTGTCCTAGGCTAGCGCAAGCAAGGCAGGCACCTTACCTCCAGCGCCACCGCCCAACCCCCGAAAACACACTTTTCCATAACATAGCTTAAGTATCTTTTTTCATATCGCTTGAAAATAATTTTAATTTTCTAAAGCAAACAATCATCAATAATTTTTCTTGCTCTAATTTTCTGGGTGGTGTATGTATTATATGATTAAAAAGTTAGTTGATGCATTTTTCTAATTAACTGGAAAATTATGAAAACAATGCACTCTAGCATGGGTGGAGGTGGTTGAATTCCTTAGTTCTCAGGGCTTACTCCTACCTCTGTATTTAGGAATCACTCCTGGCAGGGCTCAGGGAACCATTTATGATGCTGATTTCCAGAATAGCTACATTCAAGGCTTACCCCACAGAATTATTATTCCAACCCCAAAATATGCTTTCATAAGTTTTAAAATGATTGACATTATACAAAAATTAATGCTTTAATTTTAAAATTATGTAAACAGTGTATTTTTGAGTTTTTTTAACATTAAAAAGTCAGTTTCAGGGGCCCGCCCGGGAGATAGCATGGAGGTAAGGCGTTTGCCTTTCATGCAAAAGGTCATCGTTTCGAATCCCAATGCCCCATATGGTCCCCTGTGCCTGCCAGGAGCAATTTCTGAGCATGGAGCCAGGAGTAACCCCTGAGCACTGCCGGGTGTGACCCAAAAACCACAAAAAAAAAAAGTCAGTTTCACAAGTTGCTTTTTTTAAATTTACTAATCAATTTTGCTCAATTTCTCTGTTGTCGTGTATTTACATGCAGACTTTTCTAATAAATGTTTTATTAATTCTTATAATTTCCCTAAGATTTAAAGAGTGTAGTCAGAAAAGTAGTTTAGGAAAATAGTACAGAATGAATATTATTCTATACAATATTGAATGAATAAATATAAATATAAATAAATATTTTTCTTTAATAAGAATAAATATGGGACCCACCAGTTCCATGAATATCACTGGGATTTATCCCCAGTTTTACTGAACACTAATTGGAAGACCAAACCCCAAATAATTTTAATTATTTCTTAACTTTATTAACTTTTAAAATATCTACACTTTAATTTATGATCTCTAGTTATACATACTTCTTAAGTTTGCTTTTTTAGTTTATTGTTCATTATCTATCTTTCTCTTGACCTTACTTCAAGACTTACTTATTTTTCATCTTTCACATTTCTATAGTTTTCAAGCTTTAATAGTGTTTAACTATGCAATTTGTATATTTTGGTATAGTGTGCTTGATTGATTCCTTTGAATGATGAATTATGTTGTTTGGATTTTTGAATTTCTAAGAATTATTATTTTGGAATTACAGTTTTACAAAAATCCACTTGAAACATGATATTATTGTCATCTTATTATGCAACCTTCTCCTAGGCAGGGGTAAATATGAAGATTATCTATTTTTATTAAAATAATAGGTGGCATGGTTGTATGTATCTGACTTTAGTCACATAATCATATTATTATTTGCAAAACTCTAAGTATATCCACATGAGGATGTTGATTCTTTTTTATAATTTTTATTATGATCAACATGAATTACAAATCTTTCACAGTAATATTAAAATACATAGTGACATTGATTCAGGGGTATTCCCACCATCAGTGTTGTCCTCCCTTCAACCCTGTTCCCAGCATTCTTGCTCTTCAGCTTTCCACTTCCAAGCTCATGTGCTTCGTGTTATGGTTTTCTGAGATTCAAATTGTATATGTATATTTAATTCTATTCGACTTTTAGAAAATATTTTTATTTAAACCATTGTGATTTACAAAGTTATTCATTGTTGGGTTTTAGACATACGATATTTTAGAGCCAATCCCACCACCGTTGTCAACCTCCCTCCACCATCATTCCAGAATCCAATCTATGCCACTAGTCCCTGCCCCAGCCTGTCAGCATAACAGGCCCATTCTTTAAAGTTTGGTTGTTAATGTTTAAATCTCATGATTTCATTGTTGCTAACTCTGGCTTGAATGTTTTATTCTGTCTTTTATTAGCTCCACCAATCCACCCATATCCCCTGTCCCCAATCCTTTCATTTTTGTAATCTCTTCCATTCAGTCTCTTTCCTTTTCCTCTGGTGCTATCATATTCTAACAACCCCTATTTAAGCCATTGCATGTCTTTATGCAGTTATTCTAAATACCAAATATAAGTAATATCATCCTGCATTTTTCCTTCTTCCCCTTTCTTTATTTAATATAATATCTTCCAGTTCCATCCATGTTGCATCAATATGCATTGTTGCAGCATTCATTAGAATTATATAATATTCTACTTTTTAAATACTATTATTTTAATAAAAATTACATAGAGCACTAATATCTTTAATCTTTTCCCAAAATTGAGATTATTTTCCCTTACTTGAGTAATAAAAGTCATTATTTTTCACCAATACAGAAAAGATCTTAAAATGCCTTAACTATGATCATATTATTTTATTTTATTTTACAGTGTTTTTATTATATAACCAACTATTTGATTTAAAATCTTTGTCTTCTAGAAACCTTTAAAGATGTATCATTTAATTTTTCAGTCCTTTAAGTCTAAGCCATTTAAACTTGCAGTTCTAGAAAACACTTTTTCCTAATCTTGAATGATGTATATACAGTTTTATCAAATGAGTCAATGAATGAATGTAAATAAGGACTACTGTGCCTATTTTTTACTTTCTGTCTCTTTCTTCCTTGTGTGTAAGAAATTAGCAGTTAATGGCTCCTAGAGTATTTTTTCTTTATAATTCTAATAGTAGTCAGTCTGGATGACAGAAGAAAAAAGGGGCAAGCTGTCCCTTGCTGCAACTTACTCATCTCTAGATCAGTTTTAATATTTTTATCAAAGAAAGCAATACTTCTTGGAGCAATATTCACATTCACAACTCTCCTAAGTGTCAGGCATTGCCTTTTCAACTCAGTCATGAAACTTCAAATTGAAGAAGCTATATTTCTCACACTTAGTAATTGTTCGATTTTAGTTTTACTACTCCTAAAATCAATCAGTCTTTTTTATTCACTATAATACCCTATAGATATGATCACTTTATACACCTATTTTGGATGATGTTTATTAAATGTTGTCAGTTCAAGTTCCTGTAGGTCAATTCTTTTGACTGTCAGTATGTCATGTGCATTGTTATAAAGAAATCTCTAGTTCTGCTAAATCCTCTGCTCCCTAATTTTGTTTTTGTTTTAGTTTTTGGTCCACACCCATATTATTCAGATATTAGTTGTAGCTCTGCACACAGAAATAACTCCTGGCAGGCTCAGGACTATATGGGATGCCAGGGATCAAACCCCAGTCAGCCATGTGCAAAGCAAATGCCCTACCTACTGTTCTATTGTTCTATCTAGTTTGCTAAACCTTTGACCTATCCCTCAATGAGACAACTACAAAAATTCAGTGATTTCATCAATCTGGACAAGGCATTTGTGTTAATTTTTCAATTTAACGCAACTGCTTTATGGTTTGCACATTTGAAAAAAATAAGTTTTAACATATATGTGGCTGAGGTTATAATTTCTAGTAGGGTGAATCAGAGTAGGTGAAATACAGTGTTACATGCCCCAATTTATCAGGTAAAGAGTCATGTCTGCTTTCTATTAGAGAACAGCTAGGTGATCAACTTTCTATGTGGTTATAAAATCCTATTTCTCTTTTGATGCAGAGAGAGCAGATTAAACCAGACAAGTCCTGGTCACTCATGCCTATTTCTGGGCTTCTAGCTCTGGTTTAAGGGTCTATCTCACCATAGTCAACATTTAGATTGGAGATCTTTCTTTCTTTCTTTGAATATATCCCCTATTGAAATAAAAATTACTGTGTTTTAGCCCACAGTTCTTTTTATTGTGAGGGTATGTGAATTTCATGTTACTGGATGGTCTAAAACACCTTTTCTTGGTGTGTCTGCTGCATATCTGAGAGCATGTTATATGAAAGAACAATATGTATGGGAGGGGATGTTTTATTTCCAGTTACTTGGGCAGTAGAAGCTTGACTTTTTAGAACTCTATATAGAATCCCTTGAAAAATTTGTTTAAAAAATAGTGAAAAAGAGAGTTTTTGTATTTGTCTTCCCTGAGAAAATCCTTCAATTCAAGATTCAATCTGAGACACACATTCTGGACTCATAAGGTGGTGGTTTGGATCATGAGTGTTTGATCCCTGTTACTTTGACAAAGGAAAATGCATAAAAAGACACAATAATTATGAGCCACTAACAAGAGCTACATTCATTGGCCATCAATACAGAGAGATAGGACAGAAGGTAGGACACATGCCTTGCATGTGGCTGATCTGGGTTAAATGCCCCCACCACAGATGGTCTCCTGATCCTGCCAAGTGTGATCCATGACCACAGAGCCAGGAGTAAAACCTACAAACTTCCGGATGTGGCCCTGAAATTGAATAAATAAAAAATAAGTAAGTAAGCATGTAAGAAAGATGCCGATCATAAAGGAAATAGAACTGATTTGAGGTTTACACATCACAGTACAATTCTAGAACCCCTGATGATTGGCTAGATGAAGAATATATAATTTAACTTATTAAATGTAATTTAATAAAGTAATGTTGCAATAAAAAAGAATATGTCACCAAGTTGCCCTCTTAGTTCAGCTAAATTCCTGCTTCTATTTTCAGCATGCCATCTGAAAAACAAAGCAAAACAAACAAAAAACAGTTTAAATGGAGCAAAGAGCCATATTGACAGGAGTTCTTTCCCTCTCCCTGAACTCTATCCCCAGTGAGCATTACTTGGAGATGGGATCCATTTACACTGGGACATTAAGGATGCATGAATGAATGAATCTGGTCATTAGCCGTGACTGAAGAAAATTATTCACAAAATTGAAAAGGAAGTGGCATTTAATAAACACCTGTTACAGGGCCCCGTTCGATAGCACAGCAGGTAGGACATTTGTCTTGAACATCTGTTGCATGAGTACATGCAAAATGTCACCCTATATCATTTCTAGTGATGCCATGGATGCAAAGGAACAGAACTCAAATTTCCACCCAGCCTCAATGACCTGAAATTCACCAGGCTCTTGAAGAGTCATATAAAGTGTCTATTGCGGATAAATTCATGATAGCTATCTATCATGATTTGGTTTTTTGTGTCTACATATGTTTGCCTATTACCGTAAGAGCTATAATTATAAAATATATTAAAAGGAGGGGCCTGAGCAATATCACAGTGGTAGGGTCTTTGCTTTTCACGTGGCCAACCTAGGAAGGACCTTAGTTTGATCCCTCAGCGTCTCATATGGTCCCCCGAGCCAGGAGCGATTTCTGAGTGCATAGTCAGGAGTAACCCCTGAGCATCACAGGGTATGTCCCAAAAAAAACAAATAATGAGAGAGAGAGAAGAAGAAGAAGAAGAAGAAGAAGAAGAAGAAGAAGAAGAAGAAGAAGAAGAAGAAGAAGAAGAAGAAGAAGAAGAAGAAGAA